>JAOUQX010000017.1:12160696-12173765 GCA_028566295.1 Liobagrus marginatus | reverse complement strand
TTTTTATTTTTAAAGTAATATTTTTGGTTGTCCGGAACGAATTAACGAAGTTTCTATTCATTCTTATGGGAAAACGTTTCACAAACATTGCTCAAAGCATTTCACTGTATGTTGTACCACGTATAATGTACATGTGACCAATAAACTTTGAACTTTGAAAACATGTATCGGTATACGAATGTTTCAGCGTAAGAGTAAAGTCCCGGAACGGATTAAATGCGTAAACCGAGGTACCACTGTACTTTGTTTTTTGCTACAAAAACTTTTTGTAAAAACGCTCCCATTGTTCAACTGATATTAAGAGACAATGTTAACAAGTTGATAAATGCCAAAGTGTGTCCTGTTAAATTGTGATTAATAGCTCTGAATGTGTACTTTTTGTTTTTGGTCCTGAGCTTTGTCTGTTACGACTGTATTTTTTGTTCGAAATGATAACTTTGTGTAACGGTCCAAGGTATTGGCCCGGGCGTCCGCCTGAAGACATTTTAAGACTGCGCATGTGTCACGGGGCTTTGGTTTTCACACAATCTCACATGCGCCACCTCACACACACACACAATGTGTGTGCTCAACCTCAACAATGTGCTCAACCTCACGTGCTCCGGTTCACAGACACACCCTTAATCACACGCACCTAGTGATGATTGAGTAATCACAGCTAGTATAAAGGGAGTGAGCTGACGCAGGAGAGGCAAGTTTCATTATTATTATTATTGTTATTATTATTATCACTATTACTACTACTTCGACTACTTCCACTGGTTTCTGTTGAGGCTTTGGATGAGTTTGTGCACTGGAATAAAGGCGATGTATTCCTTACCTGCAAATGGATCTCGATCATTTATTGGATCGCAGCTTGCGATCCGACGCAAGCCCTTTGGTCGAAGCGGCCCGCGCTTACAGAATGAAACGCCGAACAAAGAGATCCAGCAGGTTAGTCCGTTGCGGCCCGGGGGATTGTCGTTGTGCGGGCGAGAGAAACGCGAACGCAGACGAGCGTGGATTGGAATTGGATTGGAAATCGCACGATGAAACGCTGCAAATTTCCACCCCGTTTCTCTCCCCGCCTTTGCGTGATAATTTAAAGGAACGGAGCCTCACCTATAACACCTATTTCCCGTCCGAGGCAGATTCCAGCTCCAAGGAGCTTTTTCCCCCTGCACAGATCGTGAAGCTAGGACGCCGCTGCCGGAGGAGAAAACCGCGAGCTCAGCAGACTGAAGCTCACATGCCACGCCCCTGCCAACACGCCGAAAGCACTGCGCCCGCTGCGCGCGTGCATGAGGCCACGCCCCTTGAAGTCGAGCGGCGTTTAGCGTGTTTGGTTCAGGGAGAGCGGGACGTTGAGGATTACATCGCTGAGTTCATGGAGCCATTGACCCTGGCTGAGCTGCATGGGAGGGACCTCGGGGCAGTGTTTTGGAGCGGATTGAGCGAGCCACACCGCTCCAGCCTGCAACCATACAGGTATGTTTATTCACCCTACACCCTAATCTGTATTCTGCCCCCTAGAGCCTCTTTCCGAGTCCGACTGCCCCCTAGAGCCTCTCTCCAAGAATGACTGTCATTTAGAGGCTCTTTCTGAGTCTGACTGCCCCCTAGGGCCTCTCTCCGAGGATGACTGTTATTTAGAGGCTCTTTCTGAGTCTGACTGCCCCTCAGAGCCTCTGACCAAGTCCGACTGCCCCTCAGAGCCTCTGACCAAGTCCGATTGCCCCTCAGAGCCTTTCTCCGAGTCCGACTGCCCCCTAGAGCCTCTCTCCGAGGATGACGGTCATTTAGAGGCTCTTTCTGAGTCTGACTACCCCTTAGTGTCTCCTTCCCTGTCTGACTGCCCCCTCGAGTCTCTTCCCGACGAGGACTGTGTGCTTTGGGTCCTGACTCTCCCCCTCCTGAGTCTGTTGGCCATAAGCAGCCCCACGGTCTTCCTATGCTTAACCGTATTATTTACCCTGACTGCGTCCCAGGGCCCGACTACGACCCAGGGCTTGACCACGCCCCCGAGCTTGACTGCACCCCCGACCCTGACTGCGTCCCAGGGCTTGACCACGCCCTTGAGCTTGACTGCACCCCCGACCCTGACTGCGACCCAGGGCCCGACTATGACCCAGGGCTTGACCACGCCCCCGAGATTGACTGCATCCCCGAGCTCGGCTACGTCCCTGGGTATGACACTAGGCACCGGCAGCGACGACCCCATGGCCGTCGGGTCCGTAGCTCCCCCCTGCGGCCTCACTGGCGCCTACACGCCCCCATGGTCCGGGCCCGCCCCTCCCGCCTCGCCTCCGTCGGCCCACGTTCTCGCCCCGGCGTCCTGGGCCCCTGCCTGAGTCCCCCGGTCCTCCCCCATGGGCCGCCATCGGTTTGCGCACCCGGAGTGTGCGCTTAAGGGGGGGGGGGGGGACTGTAACGGTCCAAGGTATTGGCCCGGGCGTCCGCCTGAAGACACTTTAAGACTGCGCATGTGTCACGGGGTTTCATTATTATTATTATTGTTATTATTATTATCACTATTACTACTACTTCGACTACTTCTACTGGTTTCTGTTGAGAGTTTGGATGAGTTTGTACACTGGAATAAAGGCGATGTATTCCTTACCTGCAAATGGATCTCGATCATTTATTGGATCGCGGCTTGCGATGCGACGCGAGCCCTTTGGTCGAAGCGGACCGTGCTTACACTTTGTTTATTGGTCACATCTGGTCTACCCCAGCTTCCTGTCCTAACAACTGATGGTTTTAATGGGCAAATCTGGCCTTGTTTTTACGCATTTTGATCAGTGGCAATAAAGTATCCTAAGAGTATGTTCACCCAGTATAAAGGGTTTGCAACTCGTTTTAGCTTTAAGATATTTATCTTCTGCCTAATACATCGGAGAAACTACCACAGAAGATATTGCACCATTTTTACACCAATGCCTCATCTCTCCTTACAAATTATGCATTTATAAACCTCCCGTCTACAGAGTGTTCATAAACCTCATTTGAATTTCACTGCTGGTGTAGTTATTGTTAAATCCGTTGGATTTTTTAATATGAGGATTTTTGTTTCTTCAGTTTCTTCTAAAATGGATTTAAGGTTTGATTTATCAGATTATTTTTGTCCCCTCTATGGGATATGTCGTGTGTGTGTGTGTGTGTGTGTGTGTGTGTGTGTGTGTGTGTGTGTGTGTGTAAATATATAATCAGTGTTGATATTAAATAATAGAATGTGATTGTGACTAGCTTGTGCAGGGTGGATGTGGAGATTAGTTTGTTTACAGAGATCAGATCACTAATAACGGCTAAGAAACTCTGGGGGCAGTCAGTGTTCCAGTTCATCGAAAAGATGTTTATTTGGGTTGAGGTCAGGGCTCTGTGTTGCACACTTCAGTTCTCCCACTTCCTCCCACATCCTGCCTTTGGAGAGAGTATTAATGTTAATAAAGGTTATAATTAATTATTATTAATAATAAGTAATGTTGTAAAAAAAGTTGCAAATCTCACCTTGAAGGAAAGCCTACATGCAACCTAGTACTGTTCATTTTATTTCATCTTATCTTAAACTTAGCATAAAAAGAGTTCTTCAAGGTGGCTTTTTAAGATTTGCTTCACATTAGCAGCAAATTGATGGTAGATTTTACATGGTACAAGGAGCAATAGCCACAAACTCTCAGCACATTTTTGTAGAGCCAAAATTTTAGCCCATCTGGCTATATCATAACATACAGTATATGAATAATTGTAATTCAGTGTTACTGCAGCTGAACAATAGAATGTTGCCTCACTCGTTCTGTGAAATACCTTTTCACAAAGCACCAAAGCACCAGTTGCTTGTATAGCTAGTGCTGGTATACGGATGCTTGCTAATTCCTAATTTGTAGCACTAAGCTGTACTGAATTGGTCAAGTGGCTGCCGACGAACATTTTATGAATGTCATTGATGTCATATTGACGACTAACGTTATGTTATGTTTCATCCACAGGTCACCATCCTAATTATCCTGGCTTTGGCCTTTCTTGCCTGCATAGTGTTCTTAGTGGTGTACAAGGCATTCACTTATGACCACACCTGCCCAGATGGCTTTGTGTACAAGGTGAGAAAGTGTTTATTAGACATATTTTTCTCAAGACTTCCTAAAAACAGGCTCTCAAAAAACACAGAGATGAAATAAGTCAATTCCGATTCCTATCAATTTCCAGTTCAAAAGTCAAACATTTATATATCAAACATATTTATTTTCTGTGATACTAGTTTCAGCTAAAATAACAAACAAAAAACAGCACTAAGCTACATTAGAGCTGAGCTGCTCACCTACACATGTTAAAAAAATGTACATTAAAATACATACCACTTGTTTGCTGCAACCATATAAAGTACATATGACTTGATGGTACGGTTGTGTAGGGATTTGCTAGTTCTCACCAGTGCTTAACAGGTTTTATCTAGAAAAATCGAAATATCTGACTTTTTTCTTGTGTGAGATTTCCTTCTGAAGCGAGCGAGAACGGTGGCTCATACACATCATTTTATGTCTTAGCCTCCGAAGGGTACTCGGGATGCGCTATGAATCAAACAAGGTGCCTTCTTTTAATTTGTCACAGTGCTTAGTCGTAGTGGTTGTGACACCTTTCTTGCAACTTGTTAGTTTATTACAATAATTATACTCAGCTTTGTCTTTGCTCTTTAAAAAATGTAGCCACACTTTTGAACGCTTCCCCTGCAACATCCTGTAATCTGATGTTTAGATTATTATGGAAGGTCCTGACCACAATGGCACGTGGAAGATCTTGGCAGATTGCCAGGTCAAAAAGAAAAGTGCGCACAGGAATCGTTAAGTGGAATAGATATTTTAATTTTATAACAAGTATCCGATTCCAGAATAACAATCGATTTTAGATTCCCACCCTATAACAGTACCACACATTTTAAAACCATTATTGTGTAAATGCAGTACAGTTCAGTACAGTACGGAATAATTACTGGACCACATGTAGTGTAAATAGGAAGGTACAGTCAAATCAACAACATTCAATAGAACAGATACAATTTTGGAGCATCATCTGATCTGCATTTGCAAACATATATTGAAATCATAAAAGAAATGTTTGAAATGATTCATTTCAACAGCACAAGCGATGCATCCCAGCCTCTCTTGAGGCCTACTACACCGCACAGGATGCTCACTCTCATGGCCGCTTCTACACGGTGATCAGTCACTACAGCAGCATGGCTAAGCAGACCATGTCACGCTCTGTCTCACCATGGCTTCCAAGTGGCAATGTCCAGCATGATGACAAACCAACCAATACTGTCAGCCAATGAGGCTTCTGATGCTGATTCTCCAGTGGCCATGTCTGCTTTCCCCTATCTGACTTGCCCAACACTATTTTTCATTTTTGCTCATTTTTCATTTTTTTGCTGAATACGTTTTTGTTTTTTTTTTTAAGTTATTTATTTATAATTACCTTATTATTGTATAATTTCTGTATTTATTGTATGGAATATTGGATAGCTGTTTGTACAAAGGTGTGCGTCTGTGACGCATGTCAAAAGTAAAAGTCCCATAAGAAACCGTGTAGTTTCATGACTGTGAGTCATTGTAAAAGGCATTTGTGCATTGTTTGCAAGCATACTGTTTCTGTGGTTCAATGTCCAGACTAGGATAAATAAATAACAATAATAATAATTAAAGAAAAAAAAAGTCATATATTGGTGACAAAGTACATGGTAAATGTATGTTATGGTTCCTCCTTTGA
The DNA here is from genome assembly GCA_028566295.1 of Liobagrus marginatus. Lineage (NCBI taxonomy): Eukaryota > Metazoa > Chordata > Actinopteri > Siluriformes > Amblycipitidae > Liobagrus > Liobagrus marginatus. Next base: position 12,168,026 of record JAOUQX010000017.1, on the reverse strand, counting down.
GCCTAAGTGTAAATAGCCTATGAGACGTAAAATCTTGTGTCTGTGTTGCCATAGAAGACATTGTAAGATTATTACTGTTTCTCATAAGGCGCCTTTTGGAGCTTTATGTTTCACTTTATCTATTAGTCTATGATCTGAGGAGGACCATCCAGGGATTGCTGTGTTTAGTCCTAGATCGGTGGTATTATTGGTTTTCTTCTTATTTGCTGTCAGTAAAAATGTGCTAAAACCTGGTCAATATGTAGCAAAGCTTTGATTCTGTAGCCTTCAGGTTTAAAACAATAAAGATATGATAACACAGTGAGTGCTTGTAGTATTTATTTTCGGGTTACTTATTTGTTACTTGCTGAAGTACCCGGTGTTGCATGGAACAAAATAATATTTGTTAGACCTATTTAAAGTGTCGGATGCAACATTTCGAATATTCATTTTCAGAATAAAGTACAGCTCTACACCAGACACAGCAGAAAACTAAATCTACGGAAGTCAAAATATCATCCGATGTGTCCTTTAACAATTAACCACTGGTCTGTGCTATAAGCTTATTTGTCACGTCAAAACTCAGTAAGACATGCAGTGCAAATGCTTTATACAACTGACCATGCATGAAAAAACAGGACACTGTGAATGTATAAAACTTATATTAAACGATAATATGTGAAATAAAGAGTCAGCATATGCCCTAACCCTAAGTGAATAGGGGAGCATAGGAAAGTGTTTTTATAAAGTGCAGGTAGAATAAGAAGCATGTCTGCATATGAATAAGTGAATAGGGGAGTATGGGAAAGTGTCCTTGGAAAGTGCAGGTGCAATGATCAATATGTGAATGTGTGCAAAGTAAAAGTCCTGTGAGATTTATGAGGTAGTGTTGAATATAGAGCAGGTGCAGGAACTCAGTACGTCTGGTACGCTCGGCTGGTTACGTTACCTCATCTGTCCTGCTGGATGCTGTTCACAGACCAGGCTGTGATACTTCCGAACACGATGCTCTCAATGGTGCAGGTGTAAAAGAGCAACTGAGAAAGTAATTTAAAGTCCTATAGGCATCTGAGGCGGTAAAGATGCTGCTGGGCCTTCTTACACTCCGGTACCTGAAACGGTCCACTCTCTCCACTGGGGTCCCGTTGATCATGAGTGATTGGTAGATCCCCTCCTGATTTGTGTTTAAATCCACTATCATCCTCTTTTGTCTTGCTGACGTTAAGTTAAGTTTGTTTACAGCCATATGTTTTTGCTCTAATCTAGGTAGATCGTTTTGGAAATCAGTTGTTGGCGATCAGGCGCATCACAACAGTGTCGTCAGCAAACTTTACAGTGGTGGTAGAGATGGAGGTGGCCACAAAGTTCAGTTAAGGGGCGAGAACACAAACCTAGGGGCCTCCAGTGCTGAAGCTGAGTCTAGAGGAGACATATTTGCCCATCTGTACTGCTCATGGTTATGACAACGCAACAGGCCCAGGACTTCCAACTTAAAATTGGAATTATAGAGTTGAATGCTGAACTGTAGTCAACGAATAGCATTTTGACATATCATCATCATTTTTCTGCGGTCCAGGTAGCTTCAGGCCAGCGGAATCCTGGATTCCGGAATATCCAGTAGTAGAGCTGGACTGAGTGCATGTAGATAGCATATGACTCTTGCTTTCTCGCTGTATATCACCAATATAATGTTTGTAGACACTTTCATTAGTTGTCTTCCTCCTTTCCATTGTCTAGGTAATTAATTTACAGAAGTGTATAACATTTAGTCTCACTGATCGAACGTAAAACTGCATTGAAGAAGCACAAGGTGAAGCAGCTATTACCTAGTAGCCACAACTTTATATTTGTTCTGCTGTTGTTGTTCTGCTCTACAGCTATACCAGCTGAAAAAAAATATGATTAAGTGCACAGAATCAGTCAGCTTTGCTGTTATAGCAAAGATGGCGAATTCTATATCAAAGTCGCAGATCATTTATTCCAGGGGTTCTCAACCTTCCTAATGCCGCGACCCTTTAATACAGTTGCTCTGTAATTGTAAATTACAATTAATTATAAAATCCTTACTATATTTTCTTTTCTTAATGTTCTTCTCTGCACGATCCATTGTCATTTCCGGCTACTCGTATGTGGGCGGAGCCGCCTGGGGATGTAGTAACAATAGGTGCCTTTACATGAGCAATATAATCCGATTGTAATACTCCTATAGGCACGATCGGATTAAAAAAAGTCACATCGGGCCAATCGGATTACATTGGCCCAATCCGACTTAAATGGTGATTGGTATTGATCGGATTGTAAGGGGTGGTTTAAACCTTTTGTAATCCGCTCGAGAGGACATGTAAACACTTACATAGGTTTAAACACGAAGCTAGAAAGTTCTGCGCATGTGCAAGTGACGTTCAACTTGATGACGTAGGACGCAAGGTTGTTGTTGTGTGTAAGATGGCGGGCAATAAGCAAAATTGGTCTTTGGAAGAAACTACTTTGTTAATCAATATTTTAAAAGAAGAAAATATAGTGGGAAAATTTGATGGTCGCAAGTCACGACATACACGACAAGCTCTTCAGGAAAGATTTTGATAAACTAAAAGAAGTCGGTATAAACCGGTCACTTGAACAAATTAAAACGTGATGGAAAGGTCTTGAGGCACGTTACTACAGGGCAAAAACACAGAATAACAGAAGCGGCGAGTCCCCATCAACCTTTCCATTTTACCATATTATGGTTGAAATAATGGGAGGAAGACCTTTAGTAAATGCTGCAGCTCATGGTGTAGATGTTGGCTTCCCTGAAGGCGATTCAATGCGTGTGTTTCTCCCGTTTTGGAAGACACGTCTGGTAAGTTATCTTAATTTTACCTCCACGTAACTCATGGCAGAGTTTGTGTACACATGTTGGTCCTAGCAGTTAATACTAATAATAGTAATCTTCATATGTAGACTTAGAGGGCAACTCTGAGGAAGCCGGAACTAGCAGCCCTGCACAGACCGAAGAGGAGACGGGTGAAGAAGGCAGTGTTCGTGCTAAAACACAAGTTTTGTGTAAAACAGATCGTGATGAGTAACTACAGTGCATTTGCTTTATACAGATAGAATGTACGCGTTCAGTAAATGTCTTTTTTTCTTTCTTTTTTATATCAAAAATGACTTACAATGCATTATTAATTATTGTTTACAAGCCATTATATACTAGTTTACTACATTTTAGAAATTAAGCTTGAACATGGAAACTTCTTTACTTTGATATTAAATGCTTGATAGAATGGCACGTTTTGTTAGTTAAAAAAAATTACAAAATTAAAATGCTCCACTAAAGTTCAATGCAAACTAGTGTTTTACACTTCACTTCTAGTCAAAGATAAACACACGATCTCAGGCCTTTCCCAATTTGTGGGTTCTGTAGAACTTTATCTAAATTGTGATTATACAAAAAGAACAGCTTTTGTTTATTTACGTAATTACTTTTGGAAAGTTGACAATTTTGGTTCTTTAAGTAATATAACCTTTGCATTATGTTAACTAGGAATAATGCATATCTTTCTGTTCATTTAGGACAAAAAATCTCATCTGGTTATGCCAGACTAATGCACGATTGGTCAGCTGAACATATATCCTTCTTGGATAGAATTGAACAACAGCAACAGAGAAATCAACAACGTGACAAGATGTTATTTTCAAAGTTTCTGGAAGAAAGTACTCGCTCAACTGAACATCTTTTAGGACAAATGTTTGAGGGTCTCAGGAGTATTCTTCAGCACCCCTATGAAGCAACTTATTTCAGTCAGTTGCTTGCGTCGATGTTATTAATTAACATGATAGGGCTTACCATTAGGTTTGGCGGTATGTAGCCGTTCTGGGCGGATTCCCGCGCCTGTCCGAGCGCCTTGATTGGACCAGGCGGGGAGAGCGGCGAGTCGACCCCCCCTGGGGTGCGGAACGGATCCGGTGCTGTGCGCGCAAGTGTGCGCGGGTGCTGCTGTTTCTTGGTGTTTGCTCCGCCACGTGAGTGGGGCTGGTGGCTGCGCGCTGGCCGGAGGCGCCGACGCCGAGCGATCGATTGCGCTCTCCTTGATGTAGAGGTGGTTTGTATTTGCCTGGCGGAGTTGGGGCGGAGGTGGGCTGTTGAAGCGTGCGGGGCGATAGAGCGAGCCAGGCGGCGGCTTTTGAAGGGTTGCTGTGATTGATGTCGGTATCTGACACACCTGGTGCAGCTGATTGCACTTCGACTGACGCAACCGTCTGAACTAACGCGGTAGCTCGATTTTCAGGGGCAAGCTCCACCACTCAACCCTTATATGCAGCCTCCACAGCACTACACAGGTCAGCATTACAATAGGCCAATGCACTATTCTCCAAATGCCCCAAATGCTAGTTGTAAAGAGCATTATGTAAGGCATTATTTTTATAAATGCCTTTTTTCATTTCAGCGAAATGTTTTAAGTTTAACAAAGTTTTATTTGCAACTTCATTTGCTTACTTCTTATTGCACTTTAATATTTGCATTTTTGTTCTGTTTTTGAAATTTAAACTATTGCAATAAGTCTTGCACTGGCTCCTTTAAGAGCTTATGTTTGAAATGGATGAAACTGCAGCTCATTAAATGTTTGTTACTTTATGATTTCAGGGGTGTCTTTTGAAATGCTTCATTTTAGTGGAAATGACCTGTATGAAGGGGAAAGTGGGTGGACATGTAAGTGGTTAGAGCAATTCTTGAATTGTTACCAGAGACGTTGCACTCTTTATTCCCTGGCTGGCTAGGTTGAGGATAGATGGCATTGAGGTCACATATCTCTTCCAGCCACCTGCTGTTAGCGTTGTCCTTCTCATTCTGGCAAAAGTTATGCAGTGCACAACAGGTTGCAATCACATTTGGGGTGAAGGTGAAGTGAAAATCACTTCTCTTTAGCAGCACCCTCCACCTTGACTTCAAGATCCCGAATGTGTTCTCAACTCCCACCCGTAGTGAGCTCAGCTAGCTATTAAAAGATTCTTGTTCAGAGGTCAAATTTGCAGAATTGATGTATCCTTTTAAGAGCCAGTCGAGGAGGGGGTATGCAGGGCCCCCAACTATTAAAAGCCTTGTGTCTTGTCTCAATGTTCTTCACACCCTAAAAGTGATTAAAATAAGATTTTTGAATAAGTATTATTTCATTTGTATTCTCTTCAAAAATATAGCTGTCAGAAGCCTCACCTTTGGCAGTGAATTGGATCTCTGGAAGAGGTCAGACTGGTGTAGAACATTAGCATCATGTGCACTGCCAGGCATTTTGCAGCTGATGCTCCAAAAACTATACACAAAGTATGTTGTTTTAGATGTTTGTAACAATATATAGATCACAAATCACCTTTTATATAGATAGTATATGAATGTAATATCTTTTGTATGTTTGTCTATTTAATAAATGATTGATTTATAATAAATAAATATTTAACTGAATCCAGGTCTCCCATGTGTCTTAATTATTGTTAATAGATTAGTGTCTGATTAGTTAAAATAAATCTGACTGAAAATTAATTGGCTTACCATGATTTGTGATCGACAACAGCTTGCAAAACATAAGGCCAGCCCTTACGGTTTACAAAGTCTTTGTACCCATCTGAAGGAAAGATTGGAATGTGCGCCATGTATAAGTCCCATTATTTGAGGAATTGTATGCATTTCCTGAAACTTCCTGGTTATCTCCAGTGATTCGGCCTCATTTGGCACTCGGATCAGCTGCCTTATCGGTCCTCTCACCATGCCCTTACAGAACATGTAAACGAATTTCTTTACTGTGCTTTTATGGACCCCAAATAGATTTGAAATGACACGGTATTCTGCACAGCTGCCAAGTTTATATAATACTATTGCAACTCACATTATCAGAGGTGTTGGTGCTCAGACCATAACGTCATCATGTGCCATGTACCCCTCAACTAGTGAGCATAGTGTCATAAACGACTGTCGTGTCATCCTAAAACTTTCTGTCCACTCCTCGTCTGTGAAGCGATGCATGACGACGGTGTTCCACCAGTCCTTGCTTCGGACTCTCATCCACACACGCCTTGTTTTGGGCTCGGGAACAGGCGTTTTTATGGCTTGAAACATACACGCAGAACGCCACAAAACATAACGCTCTTGTTGTCCCCTAATTAACAGCCGAAATGGTAAATGGTTAAGACTTATTTTTAAAAAGAAAGAAAGAAGCAACGGAAAAATGGCTGCAAGCCTGCGCATCTTGGAATTGCAGGCATCGTGTATTCAGGCAGTGTGCGCATGTTAAAAGATCAAACTTGATTCTAAGCCTGTGTCATGTAAACGGGCATATCAACCCGATTACTTTATTCAACGTTCATGTAAACAAATGTGGTCGGATTCAACAATCGGATTAAAATCAATCCGATTGTAAAAAAAAAAAGTGTCCATGAAACGGACCTACTGTCAGGGAAAATGTTACAGCAGTGAATACACGTGACGCGATGCTTCACTCAAAATGTATCAGTAAATCAACTATTTTTAAATACAATAACGAAGATAATCACATACAAATGTAACAGCGCTCTCATTCATAGCATGACCTATTTTGTTACATTCAACTGTTATTGATTATACAAAAAATAATCAGTGGAATCCCTCATGTTCACTTTTACACACCTCTTATTCCTGTATTTTCTGAACACACACGAGTTATCGTATTAATCAATAGCTTCATACTACTCATGGAATTTACATTACATTCTAACAAAATAACCATTAACACTCTAAATATAACTTCATTGCTTATACATTTAAATTTAATCACCTCAAATACACGCTAATTTCCCAGGGTATATTAGCCACCTGCTCACGTGGTGTAGCTTCGCGTCGTCTTTAAGTATAACTTACACACGAAGTAAACGCACTTCAACATTAAGACAAACACATCTATGGGCTCTTTTACACACGTGTATACATGCGTTCGGCTTTAATTCCTGTCAGGGAAGATGTTATAGCAGTGAATACACGCGACGCGATGCCTTACTTTCGCAGCGTTACATAAAATGAGTGTGCCGCTGACTTCCTGGTTGACGCACGCGCGCGGGCATGGCCAATTATCCACGCCCCTTTAACAGAAAAAAATGTTCACCGCTTAACAATAGAGATGTTTCAAATGTCTTAAACATTAACTTAAACTTAAACTTAAACACTAACACACTTTCCGCCGCTATTGCTTTATTAACAATCTCAATCTCCAGCCTATTAAAGAGACGGATAGAGGAGCGGTGTCTCGGTTAAGCCTCGGTCACAACCTGCCGTACTTGCAAGTGCGTGCTGTCTACGTGCAAAAACGTGGGCCAAATTCAGGGATCCGTGCGTGGTGAGTACCGC
>JAOUQX010000017.1:12119236-12133300 GCA_028566295.1 Liobagrus marginatus | reverse complement strand
GAATTTCTTTGGTATATGTGTGTATGTATATGTATATGTGTGTGTGAGTGTGTACACTTGTGTGTGTGTGTATATGTATGTATATATTTGTGTGTGTATATATATATATATATATATATATATAAAAGTTAAAAACTGCCTCGATCCCCCCTAATGTCATCGATGTCAGAAATCCAGGCGGAACATCTAACTTTTATCTAGGAGTTTTGAGTTTTGCTCAGATATGTGAAAGGATTTGTCTGTGTGAGGTCATGGATGTTTGGGATTATATTGACTCGCAGAGGTTTTATTCCAAAGTTGCTTTAAAATCTTCTTAGATTTATGAGGTGTGGCCTTCCCACCTTCCTTTACCAGCGTTCAATAAACGTGTGTGTGTGTGTCCCTGCGTCTTGTCTGTCTGCGTGTGTGTGTCCCCACAGTTGCTCCGGACATCCTGCTTTTGGGCTACGATGGGGACTGGTATGTGGGGAGAGAGAACGTCCAGCTAAAGTGCCAAGTCAAAGCCAACCCACCAGCCCACCACTTCAAATGGATCAGGTGTGTAAACACATACACACACACTGCTGCTGCTTGTGCAAACCTTTTGGATGCGTTTCAGCTTCGTGGTGATCGAAGGCCTGAGTCCAGTTACAGCGCTGTGAGCGCAGATGCTCCATCTGACACACACACATATGCACCACTATTTGCTGTTTTTCCTTCTCATTACACTTCCTGAGTACTTAACATTTAGAAATTGCCTTTTCATTATTCTTGCATCTGGGAGTTCAGCTACTGTATTTGTTGGAGTAGACAATGCGCTTATGTGCCTCTAGCAGGTGCTGTGTGGAGTGTCTAGTGAGGTAGTTCGAAACCCCCGATGTAATCTTTGAAGAATTTCCCCTATTTAAAAAAAAATGCACTATACAACTCCTGTTAAGAGTCTAAGCTAACTAGTAACTTCTTACAGCTTTTCACCTTCGAGTTATGGCCCTATGCTGAGTGGCCTAAAAATGGCAGCCATTATTTATAAAGTACACCGGTGTATATAAACTTAATTTATTTTTGATTATTACTACTTATTTACCTTAGTATTAGTGCCTTTGTACCGGTTAGCAGCAGCATATTTTTTTTATTGTTTGTGTGTGTGTGTCTGTCTGTGTGTCTCAGGCTGGATGGGGAAATGCCAGATGGTGTGAAGGTGGTGAATGATTCCCTGACGTTCCTAAGACAACTGCAGAGGAACGACTCCGGTGTGTACAGGTGCGAGGCGAGAAATAGCATCGGCCTTCGCACCCGCGACCTCAGGATCCATATCCAAGGTGAGACTGAGTTCAGAGCAATAACGGCTCCCTGCTGTGCGTGTCGGCATCCGGTAATGCGCTGCATTTGGTTATGATCAGAAGGCTATCACACGCACACATGAGGTATCATTTACACGTGCACATGAAGGATGCATACTTTTGTATGTATGCAATCACACAAATGCATGCGTGCGTGCACACACTCATTTGGGCTGTAGGGTGTGTCTGTGAAACTGCACAAAGGCAGAACGGGAGAAATAGTGTGTGCGTGCGGAGGCGTGTTGATTAGCCACCATTGCTGTCCAGATGTTCATTAAAGGATTACCCTTAGATTAATCAAGGATTTCGGTCCATCTTGCATGACTTTATGCTTCATCCTGGGATCAGTGGGTCATGGCATCATGCAACATCATGGGGTCACTGCCGGGTTTGTTCTGCTGTACAACTTTGGCTGGTGTCACCTGTACACGAGTGGTTTTTGCTCCAGGGAGTCTGGAGTGGTAGTGATGTGTTATAATCAAATAATTGTAAAGTGTGCAGGTGCAAAATATTCAGCGCAGTAACTACAAGTGTCGATGTTTGTTTTAGCCATACAACTTAGCCCCAGGCTACAGTGATTTTGGAGACTTGAATGCTACAGTTTAATCGGTGTTTAGACCATAGACAAATAACTGAAGGGGAAAGGATGTAGAAATTGAAATGTGCTGTCACAGTTTCATAATTGTAAATTTTAGAATTATTTCAGTGTATTGTTATAGATTAAATATCTTGAATATTTTGTGTTTATGCAGAAAATTTGTTTTTCTTGTCTCTTTTTACGAAAAGTATAGGTTTCAGGATTATATTCAAATTATGACCTAGTGAATTCATTTCCTAATGAACATGTAAACTGACCATTTTAATGACCTATAACGAAACACTGTTTTCCAAGTTTGTTTCCTATAATGTAAATCTTGACCACATTTTGCCCATTTGTCTTGCAAAATAGATGCACTTAGTTACTGTCCACTTTTTTAGTAACACTTGTACATTCAGTTTTCTAATCAGCCAATCATGTGACAGCAGCACGTTGCCTGAAATCAGTTTGATTAACAGGAGAAAAAATATGCTGTGTGAAATTCAGCAGTTTCAGAAATTCTTAAATCAACACAACAGTACAAAGATAGTGGCAAAAGCAGACTGAAAGCTCAGAGAGAATGACCAGATATGTCTGAACAGACAAAGACTATAATATGTCAATTATAGGTTGCCTCTCATATTTACAGTAGATGTGTATTCTGATGACCCCATCATAATTAGAAAACATAAGACCCGACATGGCCTAGCCTACCCAAAAGTTTTTAAGAATGGTGATCACAAGGCAAGAGCTACGTACATCCAAGAGCTACGTACATCCAGGCAGCATCCCAACATATCGTACACCACCTACGCTGCTTTGTTGCCTGCCTGCCAAACATACTCAACATTAAATATTCATTTATTCATTCATTGTCTAGAGTTTATCCTGTTCAGGGTCGTGGGGAGCTGGAGTCTATCCCAGCTAACTTATGGTGTGGGGCGGGGTACACACTGGACAATCGCCAGTTAATCTCAGCGCTAACACATAGAGACAGATAACCATTCACACTCGCGCTCACTCCTATGGTTAATTTAGAGTAGCCAATTAACCTATGCCCAATTACATGTGTCTGGAGGCGGGAATAAACCGGAGTAGCCAGGGAAAACTTGTGTAAGCATGGGCAAAACATGCAAACTCCACACAGAAGCACCCTGGGTGGGAATCGGACCCATTAACTTATAAAGATTTTTTACAGGTGTGTCGTATCGATATATCTATTGTGAAGTTGAAATTCGTAGTAAGCATATCAACATGCTGATCAAACCATAAGAATCTAAGGCAAAAAATAATTAGGAATAAGACTTAACTGTTGGCACAGAACCAAGTCATACAACGTCGTACTATTGCATTGATGAGCCATTCTACATGGTATCTTTTGAAATTCTTGCTTTATTGCTAAGCATTTTTTGGTCATCCCTTTTCATAAACATGTTCATAACTTCACTTTTCGTCAATCTCAGATCAGAGTTGGGTTGTTTTTATTACAGGTCGACATCTTGTTTGTATGAGGTTCTCCCTCCACCCTCTAATGGTCTCTATTGTTTGAGCTGTAAGCTGTGCGTAGAGCTGTGTAATTAGTCTCACCGATGGAGCTGCAGAACATCTTGCTCCTGCACGCACCGTTCCCTCCCTCAGCGTGTCATGCTGCTCGGAAAATAGATTCATGAAACATTCGCAAGCTCATTTCAAACATTCACAAGTTGCACATTATTTATTATTTATGCACGCTTTCCTTGCGAGAGACTAGACTTGTGCGTGTGTATGCATGCTTACATAAGCATGCGTTTGATGTTGTATTTGTGTGTCACTCTCGTGAGTATGCTGCATCACTGGCTTGAATCAAGAGACTGGTATCTGGTGGAATACTTTCTGCAGCTGTTTGAGACCTGATGAACGTTTGTGTGTAAGACTGAGCGAGAAGGAAAAAAAGAGCGAGATTATGCCCCAAAACACGCATCCTAGTAATTACATACGGACGGTAAGACTCATGGGAGTGTCTCAGACAAATAAAATTGTCACCTCTCCTGAGAAGAGGTTTAGCTGCATAAACACACGTAAACAAAGGCGGAGTTTTCTTACTTAGAGTTATAGTTTTCTTACTTCAGCATGACTGCAACAGACCGCTATTGTCCCCTTAATGTTTGTATACACACATTATTATAAAATAGTAAACTTCAGGGGGTTACCACCAGTACACTGCAAACAAAAAAAAAAGAAAAAAAAAAAAAAGATGACTTAAAATGACAGGAATAGAAAAAGCTCTCCCCATTTAAGCAATATTGCCAGTGTGAGCATGAGATTACTTTCATACATAGACATTCAAAAATTATATTGAGGGACTACATACATTTTGCTTCTCAAAGGCAAAATGATTCGAAGACGCAGTCTAAAGCCCTTCATCATTTATACATTCCCATTATAGTCGGATCAGTAGGTCTTTTATTTTGTCACATTTACATTACAGAACAGTGAAATTTGCCCCTTTGCATAGCTAAATTTAGGAAGGTGAGGTCGACACGCAGATTCATGAAGCAGCACCCCTGTGAGCAGGAGTGGGTTTAGGGCCGTACACAAGGTTGAAAGTTTTGACGACCTAACAGTAGTAGCAGTAACACTGCTTTTAGTAAAAGGAAGAAAGAATCAAACATGCTTTTACATTTTAAGTCAAGTTTTCTCAAAAGTATTGCTTACCAGTTTGTGGACAATGTTACTGACTTCATTGTATAAAACTCTACGGTGTTAACCGTTTTAAACTAGAAAGTGAACACAGGTTGAGAGGTCATGCATGCAGTCAGGTCTTCTATTAGACATATTGACGCTCTTGAAATGCCATTTCAAACATTCCAGTTCAGAGCCTTATTGCTGACTCACACTTGTGTGTTTATTCTATAAACTGTTACTGCAGAGCCCACAAATGTACAGAATGCTGTTACATGCCATGATGTTACAAGTTGATACAAGATGTTGGAGGCAAGAGATCCAAACACTGTTCCAGCATGACCTATGACCCTGTGCACACGACCCCTAAGCTCAATTATAATGCATGCTGTATTATGGCTGGAACGGTTGATACCGTAGTGTGTGACTGCCAGATGCGTAAAGGTCCATGCAAGTGTGATTGTCCATAAACAGATAAACATCTACCAATATTGTTATAGTGTACTATGAGTAAATACCTTCACTTAAACTAATTCTGGATGCTTTTGCTATCATGCTAACATTACTGCTGCATTAAAAACTTGCTCCAGATGGTTTATGAGGCAAGAGCCGCCAAGTGGAACGTGTTTTGGAGATTGTGACTCATTTCCCTTTCATGTAGACCCTAACATGTTACATCCAATACACACCAGCAGGCACAAGTGGTCTTGCACTTCCCATATTTCCAGTCTTGGTTAAAACTCTCATGAGCATTCTTTAAGACTGCACGCGATAAAATTTGTGTGAAAGTGTGTTCGAGGGTGGGCGTTGGTGTGTGTGATGTATTGTGACCTTCAGCAGCTTGTCCCCTTTCTCTATGATGTGCTGAGGCTAGGGGGCTCAGTTGTGTATTGATCAGGACAAATTGTTCTCAAAGTTAACAGGGCCGATTCGAATACATTAAAATATATTGTCATTTTGTGTGCCCTTGTGCTTTTAAACATTGGTGATCTGTCATATGGTTCATCAGATGCCTTGAAAATGTGTAACACCACTTCTTTAAGAACTGAATAGTAGAGAAGAACTAGAAAAAAGGAATCAACCTTTTATTTTAGTTATTATTCTGTTTCCTGTAACCAGAAATTGACTCTCACATAGAAACATATCCATGTGTTGCCCGTTGTGCTTTGTCCTTGTGCTGTGGAATTTGGTGTAAAGGCATGCATGCACTCTGCTACAGTGTACCTAAGGGTCTTACGTTAAGGACAATGCATCATTTTATATCTAACTGTAGCCACACACTGGAAAACATCCCGTCCGTACAAGTCACCTCCTCCTGCTGAGCGCACACATGCACGCACACTGCACCAGCTGCCAGACAGTTCTTGCTACAGTAGGGACAGAATATTCTGTGATGTGGTGAATAGTCTCATACAGCTACCCCTTTCTAGCAGCTGGAGTAGTGCCACATGCATGACTCTGAATGCTTCAAACCCTAACGGAGCTCTAATCTGACCCACATGTTGCATGGTGATTTTGTTCAAAAGTCGAGCAAATTTAAGATAATCTTTGATTTGTTCACTGTGGTGGTATGATTTGTACTGTAACTTTCTCTTCCTTCCCCCATTCTAGCTCACACTTCCTCCCTTCCCTGTTCCTCCCATCCCCCTTTTCCTCATCCGTACTTCTTCTCTTGGCTAACGTAGTGTTCTGGTGTTCTGCGCTAGGTTTCATTGTTCACATTGCTTTCCTGTATTCACACTGGAATGTGTGGAGTTAGCCAGAGATGCTAGTATATACAACCTCATGATTCCCTTGTCATAAAAGTCCAAAGAGGTCTTATTTTATTGTTCAGTGCTTGACCAAAAAAACGTTTTTGTGACCTGAAGATATTTGATCTTCAGATTAATATAAGATTAATATATTTAACATTCTGTTAAAAAAGCTATCTGTTTTAAATTCAGTGATACATGCTTCAGTCATTAATGCACTGTTACTGCATAAACACTTAATAGTTAGTGCATTTAGTAATTGTAGTACATTTACTAAATTTTATACCTCAGTTCTCACTCGTTCCACTAAGTCATTGATTTTATTATAATGGACATCAAATAAGCCTAATAATAACAGTATGATCAATTACCATACTTGTGAAATAGTAAGGCCAATATGGTAAATGTAAATGTTTCCATTTATAATAAGTGTCCTTTGTTTTTTGAAAAGTAGAAATTTGAATAAAATATAATTGTAACCAAACAAATTAGTTAACATGGATATTGTTTAACCAACAGCCTATATCCGTGTTCTAAAAGTTCTGATGATACCCTCTTTAATACAGTAAATATTCTGACCTATTAGATTAATTATAATTAATTGATTCTATTACGACCAAATGATCACTGCCTGAAATCTTGCTGTTTGCAGTGATCTGACCTTTTTTTTTTTTTTTTTTTTTTTATATACCTTTGAACCTTCTTGTATTTCATGCCAAGCTATAGGCAAAAAATAATAATCACTTATTATTTTTTAGCACATATAAATAAACCAGAAATAATGGCCATAATAAATGTGGCTTCTCTGGACTTCTGGATTTTTCCCATCTCCCATATTTTGTTTGACACTCTACAGCCCTGGACAGCAGTTTCAGGTTTTACTGAATTTTGAAAAAGCAGCAAATGCTTATTTATATTAATTTATTGCGTGATTAAAGATAGAACTGAAACTGCTGCATTCACGTCTGTAGATTCAGACTGTAGCTATTCTAGATTATCTTCATGCCATTAGACAGCTTGGACAGAATTTTGTGATAAATGTTATCTAATAGTAGTTGGCATTGACATTCTACTTTTTTTTTCTGTCCATACCTCCTTCGTTTCTCCCTCCCTTCCTCTTTTTTTCCCCATTAGATCCTCCTTCCACCACCACTATGCCTCCCACCACCCCTGTGATCCTACTTAACACCGACATCTCTATCACAGCGCCCGGCAATAAGCAGCAGGGCCTCTCCTCCCCGACCCTCGCGCCACTGCACGAGGGCAACCTGGGCGCCATTATGGGTGGGGCAGTAGGCGGAGCTATTTTCCTGTTGCTGCTTTTGGTGCTTGGTGGAGTTTGCTATCAACGGCGGCGACGCACTTTCCGTGGAGATTACTACACCAAGCAGTACCTGGGACCTTCAGATATGCAGAAAGCACCGCCTCCACCACCACAGGAGCTTCACATCTACTCCAATGAGCAGGGCAGGGCCAGTCCTGACACCAAGCTCAAATCCTGCCATGATGGCAATAGCACCATCCTGTCTGACAAAGACCAGGAGGAGTGGGGCGGCTTTGAGAGATCCCCAAATGGTTGCAGTAGAGCTTTGCGAGAGGCCAACGTTCAGCAAAACCATCATAACCACAATCAGCTGCAGAGCTACCAACCTAACCACCACCCAACTCCCCAGGCCAACCCCCAACCAAACCAGGAGAGCTTCCTCAGCACCGCGAACAAGCACAGGAGCTCACTGCAGCCTGAGTCTCGCAGATACCCTGGCCCCCAGGTGATTGGAAATGGCTCCCCCTTCCGCCCGGAGAACCGCTACGATAGTGACTATGTGTCACACACTGATGGCTCCATGATCTCCCGCCGGGAGTGGTACGTCTAACCAGGGCACTGCTGCAGAAACAGACTGCTTAAAACTCTCCGCAGAAGACGTCAAACTTGGAACAAAAAAAAAAAAGAAAAGGAAAAAAAAAGATTGTCAAAATAGAAAATGTACTGGATTAAAAAAAAAAAACAAGCGGAAAATATAAAAGCACCTCTTGCACCTTTTTTCACGCCTCTAGTGTTGGTGTGACTTGTCACTTTTGTGGTTGTTGTAAAAGAAGAAATACAGAAAAGTACAATCTGAGTTGCCTGTTTTGGCACTTCATCAGGTCCACCTACCACTCGGTTATTAAAGACGTGTATCATCAAGCACTTTAAAGTGTTCTTAATTCATCAAGCCCATTCTATGAAATGCTTAATAGATGGTTTGTATACTGACTAGTACAGCTGTGGACAATTTCATATCCTTTCCCTCAGATCCCAGTCAGTCAACGGTCCATCAACCACCTCTGGATTGTAGATTGTGAAGCCTGAAGCAATCCTGCTAGGGTTTTATCTGATAATGGATCAGATAATGGCCATCCCTTACATTGATTGATGGGGAGGACAAGGACAGTGAGTAATTCAGCACCTATGAAGTGACCTGTATGGAAGGTGAACTTGATAAACTGTCCATTTTTTGTAAATACAGGTAGAGTTAGCATATGGCAAATTTTCAAATACAAATATGCTCAGTGCTCACTGATTTAAGATAGATTTCTGTTAACGCCTGAAAATATTCTACTTTTTAAGTAGTGAGGCAGCATTCTACACAATCTGCAGAGTCCAGTTATTTTGAAAAGAACAGGTGAGTGTTTCAGATCGATATTGTGAACTTTTGAGTGGTGATAGATTTAATAGAAATAGAAATTAAATCAGTCTGCCATCTGGTGTGGTTACCATGGCAACACTTCAACGTCCCCTCCCCTAGGGTGGTAAATGGAGGGAGCTGTAGGAGCAGTGCTAGAGACAGGAAGGACTTGGCTCACACACATATCACTCGTAAGTACAGCAAGCATCTGCAGTGTATTTATGCAACAATACATGAGTATTTTGTTAACCGCAGGCATTTGCTAACACTGCCCTGTAGTGTTGATTATCAATGTGTATCAGATGGACCCACAGTTAAAATGTTTCTTGTTCCTATAAAATCAGTTCTTTTAGTGCCTTTCTTGTGTTGAACATGATCTCATTAGTCAGGATGTTTGTGTCTGGAATAACTTTCTATGTGCTCCATTGTCACCAGTCAGCCCCTCCCTTATTTACTACTTCTGAGCTGCCACCTTGACAGGACATAGGTTTGTCCAGCTTATGAATTTAGATCATTTCTAGCGAAAGCTGGCTATTTAAATAAAAAAAGCACTTTTTTGTAGTTTCATAGTAGATAAAATTAGCTGCACTACTTAAAAATGTCTTTATTTTTAAATAGGTAAAACATTTTATTTAATTTCCTCTTTAAAAAAATTGATAAAAATAAGTGGATAAGTAAATGTGTCAGCTTTAACGTGAACAAATGGATTTATGAATAGCTCTATAACGTGATTATTCAGGAAATCATTTGCTTTCTCCTACAAAAGTGATTAGGTCAGGGGTTATCCAAAATGTGCAGCCAAAAAAAAACACTCTTGGTTAGTTGGTAAGTTTTTGATCCTGTTTGTTGTATTTAAGGACGGTGCAGCACATGTTTTAAATCCATAATCAACTTTGTCCTGGTGATGCAAAAAACTGTCAGATTCTATGTAAAGGGGTTATGTAAATAAATTTAGCAATTGTCTAATTGAATGATTTATCTGCCAGAATGCTCAGTGCGATCAAGCCTTTAGTGTCTATTTAGAGGTTAACTAAGACTGAAGCTAAAAATGGTCAGTGTTTATCTATTTTCATTTAATAAACAAAGTTTTGTTCTCTGTTCGAAAGCTGACTAATTTTCTGAAAAAGGCTTTTGAAGATGGTGGCTCAGGAAGAAGGAAAACTCATGGTTGTGACTGGCTAAAAAGAACGTTAATCCAGGAACACGTCCTAATTGAGTGCATGTGCAATGTGTGTAAATACACTTAACTGGTGTTAAACTTCTATAGTATATTTAATGAATGCGTTTGCGGTCTAGCAGTGCGACAGTGTTCAAACGTTTCACAGAGAAACATCTTTGTCCCAAACCCCTTATTTTGGCTAATATGAGTTTTGCTGACTAGGTCAAACAGAAGAGTAATAATTATTCATGTTCGGGATCACGGCTGTGTCCAGGTCAGGCCGATGAGAGCAGTGCCTTATTGTGAAGATGTCGTTTATTACAGTGGCATTCTAAAGGAGTGTTCTAAAAAGCTAGCTGTGAATGTACGAGTTATTGAGCGTTGAGTAAAGTGGCCAGTGCAGGTGCGTGGGTCAGCGTCCTGTATGGTCCTGGACTCCTCCAGTTCCAGTTCTTCCATTTACCTTTGCCTCTTTAGAAGTCAGTTGTCTATTTGTGCCATTATTTGTGGTGCGGTTTCCCCCATCCTAAATAAATAGTCAGACAATAGCATATTTTGCTCAAAGAAATGACATTTGTGACACTTGAGTTGCAATGCAAAAAATAAAAAAATTGGAACTTTTGTTTAAAAAAAAAAGTGATAAAATAAATAGTATGTTTGTAGTTTAAGGGGTTAAGGTTGTGCAAACGAATGAGTTGTTTATTCTGTATATATGTTTTCTGTTGTATTAATGCTGATTGGACATACCAGTGCACGCCTACTACCACTTCACTGTTTATGTTCAAGTGTTCAGGCTTACCCATTTTTCTTTCACACTTGCTCTCCTTTCCATCTTTTTTTTATTTTATTGTTTTTTTTTTTACAAAGGAGATACTGTTACAACAAATTGTCAATAAATAAAAATGATGAAAGAGCTGCATGGAATGAGTTATTTTATAACAATGTTTGGGATAGGTTTGGTTATAAAGCACCTTTTGGTTTTGATTTCTTGATGTTTTGTTCAATGAATTAGTGATTCGGACAACCTTTACATAAAACCATGTAAATTGGATTACTTAAACTATTTCAAACGCAATACATTATGTATTATACAAGTTAAAATGACAGGCAGTTTTTACTCAAGCAGTTGGAGAGCTTTGCCATATGTTGACGTTGGTGGCTGTTGAACCGCGAGTCAGATTTACAAATAGATTAAAGTAACCTAAATTCCCTATTGAATTGATGCAATGATTACTGTTGATGTTTCATATTTAGCATAATTACACACACGTCAGCACAGGAGACCAAGCTTATTCACCTGTCATGAAAAGTAAAAAAAAATAAAATGGCAATTATTTCACTCAATTTCTATAGGCAAAATTGCTGACTTTGTGTTTCCTGTTCAATGGGCAAAAACGAAATAATAGGCATTGATCTTATCCTCACACTAAAACTATTGAGGGCGTGTATTTAGTGCATGTATGTAGCTATCTCAGTCACCAATATGTTTGTAGACATGTATTATACATGTCCACTTTCTATAGACTAGCTAATGTATTTCACGTTTGTAACCTGTTTAGTCTTGCATGTAGAAAATAAACGTATACGCCTTTGCATCTCCTGATCGCATGTCTAAGAGCAGGTGGACATTAATAAAGTTCATGGGACAATTAAATGACATTAATTTATCATATTTAGCAAATGTTAATCTCACATTAGGCTTAGAAATAAAACAAACTTTGTTCATTAAGAACCACAACAGGCCCATCTATGGCATTATAAATCTTTTAGTCTTGCTTCACCAGTTGGCTATTGCTGAACTTTATTGTAATACACACAACATGCAATAAATTCTTGTTTTGCACATTCTCACAAACTAGTCATATAATTAATAGAACAGCAATGTTTAAAACAAAAGCCTCATTTGTGATGGTTATATTTATTGGTGTTATGTGCCTCTGCATTTATCTGCATAGGAGTAAAAATATATTACAGGATCACATTCTTAATACACTCAGCTAACATCAAGAATCTGTAAACATTTGTTTAAAACAGTTGTGCACATTCTATGTATGCAGTTGTTTCTAATTGGAACATATTGGCCTGGTTTCACAGACAGGGCTTAGCCTAAGCCATAATTAGGCCTTATTTGAATTAGGAGTAGCTTCTATAAGCGTACACTAGAAAAAACATTACTGGTGTCCATCTTGAGACAAACCAATGCCATTGTTTTATATGTCAGTACAAATTGGTTTGAGTTAAAACAGCTCAAGCATGCATTTTAGTCTAGGACTATCTTAAGCCTGATCTGTAAAACTGGAGGATCTTCGTTCATTCATAATGTACCGATACTTAGTTATGAATATAAAGACCGTGTTTTGTAACTTCTTTCCACTAATGCTGCAGTTGATTCCGGTGGTGGCTCATTGGTAAGGCTCTGGGTCAGTGATCAGAGGGTCCGGATTCAAGCCTCTTACCAGACAAGTTACCATCATTGGGTCCTTGAGCAAGGCCCTTAACCTCAGTTGTTCCAGGGGTTGCCGCATGTTCTGGCTGACCGTGTGCTCTGACCCAAGCCTTCAAATTTGTAAACCGGGATATGCGGAATACAAACATTTCACTGCATGGTTGTGTATGTGATAAATATGATCTGAATTTGAATATTAAATTTGAATTTAGTGAAAATAAAGATAGTGACTTACATTATCGTTAATGACCTGTATACAAACGCTGCCCCAAGCAGTGGTTGGCTTTGCTTGCTTGCTTGCTCGCTACCTCCCGACTTGATCTCGGATATCAGTTCTGTCCTTTTTCCTCCTGAACATTTTAGTGTATACTATGCTTGATTGTCAAGCTGTTACAGCTCCGTTTTATTTTTGACAAAGTACAAAGTTTCAGCTGGAGGCTAAACTAAAAGAGCACTTAAGCCCAGGGATAATGTGGACCTGCTTGGCTCCATGTTTGCACTGCTGTTCTCTCGAGCTGTTTTACTCGAGATATGAGAAAGGTTTGGGGAGAAAAGATCAGTGAGGGAGCCTGGCTCAGTGGTGGGTCTAAACCAATGTTTGAGCAGCTGAACAGGTTCCTTGAGCTTCATGAAGTCTTGTGCCTCTTTTGTTCCCTGCCTTCGGTCTTTTCCTTTCCCACCCCACTGCCTGAATGGTTTGGTTCAGTACGGGGAAATTAGCTCACTAGAATGCCCATCAAAGCCCCAACCACTCCTTGTCAACCCCATGCCATCATAACTGTCCCCATGGCAACACACTTTGTGGCTTCTGCTCGAGGGCCACTATCCTCAAGCCATACCTGCACTTCCCTTCTCTTTTTTAACTCTGTGTCAGAGACAAACATAAGAGGCAATGAAAGAAGGGAGTTGCAGAGAATGGGGTAATTGAGGACGGACGAAAGAGAGAGAACGAGAGATCATGAAAGCGGGAGACTGAGAATAGGATTTTAGGAAGACGAGAGGGTGTTAAAGGAAACAAAAGGACTGTAGTGCTCAGCGGAGATAAAACACCCCATGATGAATTCCTTAATTAATAGACAGTCACTGTTACAGCGGGATGATTGGTCATAATGAGTATTTAAACCTTTTACACAGCATCGCACTGCGTTTTATAGCTTCGCCATGCTTATAATAATCTACTCCCTATAAAATGCAGCCTGCTGAAACAAACAGAGCACACACTGGCATTTACACAATGCTGACTCCATTGATTTATTTTAACAAGAGTGATATATAAGAAAGTTGGGAAAGATGAAATGAGGGGTTACAGAAAGAAAGAAAAAGAAGATGTGAAATAAGTGTATGGAATCGGAAAATGAAATAGGATAAATGGATAAAAGGGGGAACATGGACAGTAATGAAATAGCTGTATAAAGGTCTTAATTGTTAATTAAATTACTAACATAGAGGGACAACAGACGAAGGATGTACTATACATATACTGTA
>JAOUQX010000017.1:12069976-12082227 GCA_028566295.1 Liobagrus marginatus | reverse complement strand
CTCCGGCGACGGATCTCAGAGGATGCGGGGTTTGGGCCGCTGTTACGTTCGTATATTGAAATTTTTTTCGCATACAGGAGCACATTTTTTGATGAGCTGCAATTTGTAAACTGAATTTTACGTATTCCGGGGTGTTCGTATGCCGAGGTTCCACTGTAAAATCTTTTATTTGAATTTGGATTTTCTCTTTAGACTTCTTGATCATATGATGAATATGAATCGACATTGGCCAAATAATGAGAAGCAATAAACATTAATTTCTATGTGTGTTATGTTTTATGTAAATTGTTTATTACTAAAAAAGGCTACAAATTGGGCTTGACCGCGTTAGTTGCTGCTTGCAGCTATATTTCTTTTTGCATGTGTTCATTATCTAGTGCTTATCCTGTTCAGGGTCATGGGGGTGCTGTTGCCTATCCCAGCTACTTTGGGGCGTGAGGTGGGGTACACCCTGGACAATTGCCAGTTAATTGCAGGGCAAAAACTTAGAGGCAGACAACCATACACACTGACATTCACTCCTATGGGTAATTTAGAGTAAGCAATTCACCTATGCCCAATCACGTGTTTGGAGGCAGGAGGAAACCGGAGTACCTGGGGGAAACCCGCGCAAGCATGCAAACTCCACAGAAAAAGACCCTGGGCAGGAATCAAACCCATGACCTTCTTGCTGTGAGGAAAGAGTACTAACCCCTCTGACACCGTGTTTATGTTTATGTTATTAAAATGCCATGGTCTCACGTCTCTGTTGTTTTTGTCACCAATGTTTGGACTGCACTGACAATCCTGTCAAGTCGTTCCTGTCAAAATGAATTAAGATATATCAGGAATAGATTAAGACAATTAATTATTAATAACCTAATTTCTTTAAAAGCACACCTGCTGAAGTTTATATGCCAGAGGCAGAGAGAAGGCACAAATCACGGCTGGGAAAAAAAAAATGACAAAAATGATCAGATAAGTGAATTTATAATTCTTCAAAATCAATAAATATCAAAAACCGATCAACATTTTATTGTTTGACGGTAAAAGCTCTTACCAGCAATTAAGAGAGTAAGACCGTTGGCTTTTACCCCAACGTAGGTCAGCAGGTACAGCAGCAAAATAAACTGTAAAACAAAAAAACATTCACTGAAGTATATAACTTTAAGAGCAAATAGAAAAAAATAAAACTAAAAGTAAAACCATATAGCACTTAGTAGCTGTTTAGAACCAACAGAAAATTCATGATAGCCAGCTTGCTAACAAAAAAGGATGTTCATGAGCTTGTTAAAACATAGAATTTCACCTTATTTAGCTGCCATGCCACTGAAACTCTATTCTGTTTAGTCATACAGCTTAGCTACTTTTGCTAACTAAATATTAGTACGGTATATCTTTCACTCAATATCCATTTAAACACGGTAACTATAAGCGACTAATGAAAGTGAACAACAATATATTTCTGTCTGTTTACATTTACAGCATTTGGCAGATGTCTTTATTCAGAGCACAAGAACAAAAGCCCTTGAGCGAACTGGAATTGCAACTTATCCTTTCACAAATGTTTGTAAAAGCAGTTTGCATGCCTAGATGCTTGATTTAATACACCTGTGCTCATGGACATGATTGGAACCCCTGATTTAAATTATTTGGAAGGGTTTCAAAAAGGTTTTACCATTGCTCTTAACTGCTAGGCTATTTTAAGTCAAAGTCGATTAAATTTACCAGAGGTGTCTGTGGTGAGGAAAAACCCCAATATGAGGAGAAAACCCTTGAAGGGATCAGACTGAAAAGGAAACCATTCTCAACCTCAAATCATTTAGTCAACAAGCGTAATTGCATGGCCAGCAACATATCCATAAACTCGTTATTTCTGAATATGTAAAAGTGTTACCTTGATTTCTATTTTGTGAATTAAATGTTATTTAATTTTTTTCACATCCCTCTGGATATAATAGTAACAATCACATGGGAGAAATGTGACATGTATATTGTATTTAAAATATTTTCTCTACAAAATGTTAAATCCTTTTGTTCTATTTAAAGAATGTTAGAGGTTCATATGTCTCTTTTAACTCAACATATTCCTTCCCTGGAAGGAATTTTTAAAAAGAGGGTC
The DNA here is from genome assembly GCA_028566295.1 of Liobagrus marginatus. Classification (NCBI taxonomy): domain Eukaryota; kingdom Metazoa; phylum Chordata; class Actinopteri; order Siluriformes; family Amblycipitidae; genus Liobagrus; species Liobagrus marginatus. The sequence continues at coordinate 12,080,126 of JAOUQX010000017.1, read as the reverse complement.
AGCTTATGTTATTTAACTATGCATATAGTTTTGTTAAATATAGTCTTCTCATGTTGTCATACCTTGAACGAGTCTATAATACTCTCGATAAAGAAGAGTCTCTTCAGCTCTGTAATTAAGAAAGCGATCAGGAGTACAATCTTCTCCACTACACGAACTGTGGTCTCATCTGTCAAAGTGCTGTCCTCATCCAAGTAGGACCTTTTAGGTTACAACATAAAAGGGAGATATAAACAGAGATATAATGAAATCGATGACACCGGGATATTTTGGAATTCATCCCAACACCATTCAGTAACGCAGTAACTAAAAAATTCTTTATCTTTATCCAGATTTAGTGTAGGCTAAATACAATTTACTAATTATCCTTTATTGAGCACTGTTGTATTCTTAAATCTAATCCAATAGAACCATCTTATTCATAGGAACTTGTGTTTGATGGGGGAGGGACTTCATTATTTAAAATTTTTTTATAAAACTTATGTAATCGCGTTTCATTTTAAAAATAGTTTAGGCAAAATGTAGTTTAGTTTAGTTTCGATTAAAAGCAAAATATAATAAAATAAAATTGTATAAAAGGAAATAAAATGCAATATGCTGTACAATAAAGTGGGAAGCTGTACAAGGTTAAATTAAGACAAATTATGGACAAATGTAACATGAATATAGTGACTGATAGGTTGACATGAATTAAATGAATATTAATATAGTAATGAATAGAGTGCAAAGAGTGCAATGGGCGTGCAGTTTTTAGTGCATTTTGCAAAGTGAGCTATGCAAAACGTTTGGTTGAGCTAATGGGTGTCGATAATATTGAAGTTGACCATATTGCAAGCTCTCTAGGTGTTCTCCTGGTTGAGGATGCCATTGTCTGTAAGGCTTAGTGAAGTTTTCTGTGAGGGTTAATTTATATATGAGTTATATAAACTATAAGGAAATTGCCACATCACTTTTTTAAGAGGTGGGGTAAATATCAATATGGGAAAGTTTTCAGACAGAGGAGTTTACATTTAATGGTTTCTCAGTAACATTAGTACAAAATGCATTTTTAATAACTGCATTCAAGAAGAGTGAGTCAAAGATATTTGTGGATGCTATAATGTAAGTGATAAAATGCATGCTGTTATTTATATACTTACTGGAAGGGATGAGATCCATCATTAAAACGGACCAGGTCCATTGTTTTGAATAGGAGACGTACAGGGAGGGTGAAGGCCATGATGCCCAGGCCCAGATTGGACAGCACAGAAATGGCACTGAGCTGAAACAGGCAGGCCAAGCCCACCACCAGCCCTGTGAACACCAGTCCTGTTTTTCCTACATCCCGCCAATACAACAGGTCCACCACTGACAAGAGGAAAATAACACATTCTGAATAACAAACAACATGACAATGATAGAAAGACAAGAATGCTATGACAGTATCTCACAAACGTTAGTACACCCCTCACATTTTTGTAAATTTTTTATTATTGATTTTCATGTAACAACACTGAAGAAATAACACTATGCTACAATGTAAAGTAGTGCATGTACAGTTTGTATAACAGTGTAAATTGTATGTATATGTACATGTAAATTTACTGTCCCCTCAAAATAACTCAACACACAGCCATTAATGTCTAAGCCACTGGCAACAAAAGTGAGTACACCCCTAAAGGAAAATGTCCAAGTTGGGCCCAAAGTGTCAATATTTTGTGTAGCCTCCATTATTTTCCAGCACTTCCTAAACCCTGGCATGGAGTTTATCAGAGCTTCACAGGTTGCCACTGGAATCCTCTTCCTCTCGTTCATGATGACATCATGTTGCTGGTGGATGTTAGAGACCTTGTGCTTCTCCATCTTCTGTTTGAGGATGCTCAATAGGATTTAGGTCTGGACACATGCTTGGCCAGTCAATTACCTTTACTCTCAGCTTCTTTAGCAAGGCAGTGGTCATCTTGGAGGTGTGTTTTGCCCAGTCTCCGAAGGGAGGGGACTTTGCTCTGCTTCAGTATGTCACAGTGCATGTTGGCATTCATGGTTCCCTCAACGAACTGTAGCTCCTCAGTGCCGGCAGCACTCATTCAGCCCCAGAACATGACACTCCCACCACCGTGCTTCACTGTAGACACACTTATCTTTGTACTCCTCACCTGGTTACCGCCACACATGGTTAAAACAATCTGAACCAAATAAGTTTATCTTGGGCTCATCAGACCACAGGACATGGTTCCAGTAATCCAGGTCCTTAGTCTGTTGTCTTCAGCAAACTGTTTTTATGCTTTCTTGTGCATCATCTTTAGAAAAGGCTTCCTTCTTTGATGACATCCATGCAGACCAATCTGATGCATTGTACGACGTATGGTCTGAGCACTGACAGGCTGAACCCCTAACCCCTTCAACCTCTGCAGCAATGCTGTCAGCACTCATACGTCTATTCCACAACGAAAAAACCTCTGGATATGATGCTGAGCACGTGCACTCAACTTCTTTGGTCGATCACAGCGAGGCCTGTTCTGAGTGGAACCTGTCCTGTTAAACCACTGTATGGTCTTGGCCACCGTGCTGCAGCTCAGTTTCAGGGTCTTGGCAATCTTCTTATAGCCTATGCCATCTTTATGTAGAGCAACAATTATTGTTTTTAGATCATCAGAGAGTTTGCAAGAGACTTTGCCATGATGTGCCATGTTGAATTTCTAGTGACCAGAATGAGAGAGTGAGGGCGCTAACACCAAATTTAACACACCTGATCCCCATTCACACCTGAGACCTTGTAACACTAACGAGTCACATGACACCGTGGAGAAAAAATGGCTATAAGGACCCAATTTCACTTAGGGGTGTACTCACTTTGGTTGCCAGTGGTTTAGACATTAATGGCTGTGTGTTGAGTTATTTTGAGGGGAGAGTAAATTTCCACTGTTATACAAACTGTACACACACTACCTTACATTGTAGTAACGTGTCATTTCTTCAGTGTTGTTACATGAAAACATCAAAAGTGAGTGATGTACTCACTTTTGTGAGATACTGTATTATTTATGTGTATTAGTGACAGGTATCTGTGTAAATTAAAGTGATACCTGTCATTTTCAGATGCACAGCAAATGTCAGAGCTGCTGTTACAAAACGTTTATCCACATTGTCTTTCCAATCAGAACTGAGAATTAAAGAGTGCTACGGTGTAAATCAGTTTTGCCCATGTTCTGTGGCTGTCATGCCATCTTTAGGATGCTTAAAAATAATTTTCATATCTCAAAAGAACATTAGGTAGGTCAACTGCAATGCTTGTACAGTTAAATTATAATTGTGGTTCTAAACAGACAAATGAACAAACGACAACACATATAACAAGACTGCTACAACAGATTAACAGTGCCACTCGCAGCTCTGTGTAAAGTACCATTAATATCCCTGAACCTCGCTTTAAGATAACAGATCCAAACAGCTGCTGCTTGTGATTATTCGGCAAACAGGTGCAAATCTGTGCCAGGTCAGTAACAGGTGAAAAGCCAGGGTGAGCGTTCAAAGGTAAACTTCTCTAAACTCACACATAGAATAGAGAAGGTCTACCGTAAGACTTTTAGCCTTGCTAACAAACCCATTGATTTAAGATAACATGGCAGGTCCAGATTAAATCACTGCAAAGAGTCATCTGGTGGCACGGCCAAAAACAAGTCAAAGAGAGAGTCTCTTCTCCATTAACCAAACATCACAGTCAAAAGAAACACAGTATATCCAAGTGCCCAAGGACAGGAGATGATCCATCCGTCAGTTCCCTTCTGCTTGCCAATATTCTGTAAAGAAGCCCCCTGTGATGAACTGACCTGTCAGCAGTTTTGCTGTAACGTCACTAAACAATAGCCCTTTCACCTGCTACTGCATCAGATTAGCTGCTATACATTATGTGAGTTCATTTCCTGATCCTGAGTCGAGTGGATGTGTCTCACCTTTGCTGGCCATTTCTGCTGTCTTCATGCCAAACTCCTACTCCTCCCTGCACTACTCAGACCCAACAGGCTTTTTTTGGACACCACTAGCACTGTCAGCAGTAAAGAGCAAACCAGACCTAATTATATCCCCCACCATTTGGACACCCCATCTTTACACTCCCACAAACAAGGACTTCAACATGTTCTTGTGTGACGTCCTGAGACTGTACTCTTCCACTTGCTTTATGCCGCAATATAAGCAGAGCAGTGCTTATCTAGGGTTGTTGGTATGAGGTCAAACATGATCTATTAATATTCAAGAAACATTGAAACTGATCCTGTTGTTGACATTAATGTACTTTCACTTGACAGATGTTGTTTAATTCTGGCTTTGTTTTAAGGGCTTATAGCTTTATGAAATATATATAGCTTTATAAAGCTTATAGCTTTATGCCCTGGAACTTTCTTCCTATTAGTGATTATATATGTGGTTGTTAAATGCCAGCATCCATTTTTATTGAAATGTCAGCATTTGGACCTTGAATTCAGTCGATACTGTGATCTGTTCAATTTGACATTTGTATTAATCCATAACCACAATGCATGACCTGATTCATAGCCTGCTGGTCTATAATAATGGAAACAGTTCAAACAATAGGGAAACAAACAGAGTAAAGGCAGAACAAAAAGGCAGCAGTGACAGTGACACGGAGATTGTGCATGCCTGTGTAAAACATGGAGAAAGGAGGGAACAGCAGGGAAGGATTGGAGGACAGAAATAGCTCAGCCAATCAGAGGGATGACAGGCAAATAACAGGTTCAGGCAGAAGAGAGGGAAGAGATTAGCACTGAGAGAGAGTGCAGGAAGAAGGCAACAGCAAAGCCTTTTGTACGGACCGGTAAAGGATGAGAATAGATTAGACTCCTGAGCATAGCTACTGATGGGTAAACTACCACAGGACAAGATTCCTGGATTCTATTATTTTCTTATGTTTGGAATATCGTTTGAATAACGTTTGGAATATTAGTGTTTGAGGCAATCATGCTGTGAAAGCCCATAGCAGCAAGGCTGAACACAACGACCAAGGCACAGACAGAAGCACAGGGAGGAGGCTGGGAAAAGGGGCCTGGGGATTTCGACACTGTCCAAAGACAGCATGAGAACATCCAGGAAGGGAAATGTGGAAATGTCAGCATTTGTCTGGCAACTGGTTAAAGAGACAGAGAAACGTGTGACCTCTTTTTTTAAAGGAGGACGTGGTGGAGGCGGGGGTGTGCCAGCTGAACCCAAGGACGCTGGAGAGGAGGAGGAGGGGGTCATCATCAGTCCTTACCTCGAACGTCCTGTCCTTGACAAGTATTTTGAAGAGGGCTGTGACTCCTGGGGCCTCACCTATGCTTTGGGCAGCATCCAGGGCTGGAGGGCCCACATGGAGGACTTCCATAACTGCTTTCCTCAACTGGGTGGAGAGCTTGCTCACTGGGGCTTCTTTGCAGTGTATGATGGACATGCTGGTAGCTCAGTGGCTCAGCACTGCTCACAAAACCTGCTGGAGCACATACTAGGTACAGGTGAGTTACGATCTTTCTCCCAACATGTTACATTGTTTCATTTCTTTTTGTCAGGGTGGATTTTTATGACGTAAGAGCCTAAACCTGTTGTATGACTCACTGGAAACAGCAGTTGTATTTTAGAGCATTTATCATGCATGACTACAGTAAATTGCATCACTCTTAGCAATGGATTTTTGCATCATGTAAAACTGGAATGGATGAGAAACTGAGTATGTTCACTAGCACACCACCAGTACAACTTTGCTAATGCAAAAGACAGTTTAGTAAATATTAAGACATGACTCATTCTTTAATTTTGAAAAAATTACAACTAATATGACAAATTTGGTCTTAAAGACCAAAACATCGCATCTTGGTAGGATTTAATTCTCATGATCTTTCAGTATGTCAGACTACAGATTTAACCTCAGCCATGACTGTCAGTGTCACTGCACAGACTACCAAACCCCTGACCAAAGACATTACCTGTGGAATTTACATGATTTGAAACTCGTAGAAAGATTGCTAGTATTTTTCTGCTAGAAAAAACAATAAATATACAAGCTGACTTCGGTTATTGCACTAGTGGATGTATTCCGTTTCTTACAGGTAAGATCCGTGCAGAAGAAAATGTGGAGCAAGTAACCGAAGGCATACGGGAAGGCTTCTTTCTGATGGACAAACACCTCCATGCAATGGCCTGCCGTGAGGGTTGGGAGCGCGGTGGCACCACTGTGGTCTCCACTGTGATCACTCCACACCACATCTATTTTGCAAACTGTGGCGACTCAAGGGCAGTTCTATGCCGTGCTGGGTGTGTGGCTTTTTCGACAGAAGACCACAAGCCGTTTATCCCTGGTGAGAAGGAGCGCATTGAGAATGCTGGAGGTTCGGTCACTTTTCAGCGTGTGAATGGCTCCCTGGCTGTCTCCAGAGCACTTGGTGATTTCAGCTACAAGTCTGTCGAGTGGCGCCCAGCTACTGAGCAAATGGTCTCTCCAGAGCCAGAGATCTCAGCTGTGGAGCGGTCACCGTCCGACGAGTTCCTAGTTCTGGCATGTGACGGTGTTTGGGACACAGTCAGCAATGAGGATCTCTGTGCATTTGTGCACAGCCGACTAAAAGTGTGTACAGACCTGCGTGAAGTTTGTTCCCAGGTCATTGACCTTTGCCTCTATAAGGTACTTAATCCTTACTTATTACTTGTATTTAATGAATAACAGTAAAATGCAATCTGCTGTTTGCGCGTCCATTAGACTTAAACCTATAATTAGTTAAAAACTTCCCTTTAAATTATATAAGAATTCCACAAGGCTTGTGTTTCACACTTGCTGAATGCTATTGGATGCATTTAGAAAGCAGCAACACCAATGATATTCTGTTGGCATGAATGTATTTAGAGCAGCACGGAAGTCTAAACACCCACACATACGGTACTTTTTCACAAGTCTACAGTGTCTTAGTATGACTTGAGCTGGATGATTATGTAAGAGAAAGGATAGCCTACTGGCTATGACCGCCTTTATAGGTGAGTCACTAAGCTGTGTTTTTTTATGACAGTACAACAAATTCAAAGCAAATCTCTAAGCCATAGATGGATGCTCTACTTTTAACGGTTGGGTGAAATTAGGGCATTTAACGTAGCACAGAGTAGTGTCAGGACACATGGCTAACGGTAAGCCTCATAAGCTCTGGGTACAACCTAGATGCAAGTAACAGTATAATAAATGATCACAGATGACTCTAAGGGCATTCTTTTAGCTAATTAATATAATGATGTAATCTTAATGTCAAACACTAAACCAATATACTGGCAGACCATTCAGACTTTTCTTTGATGTGCATGCTTGGTTTTAATTCTACCCTAAAAAAGGGTTTGTGTAGAGTTCTTTATTCAGAACAGCTGTAAATATGCACATTCATGCAGTTATCTAACTATGGGGCAGCAGTATAATGAAAAGAATCGTGCACATACTGGTCAAAAGCTTCAATTTTAGAAACCTCAAACATCAGAATGAAGGAAAAAAAAGTGATCTTTGTGACTTTGATCGTGGCATGGTTGTAGTAGCAGATGGCCTGGTTTGAGTCATTCAGAAACTGATGATCTTCTGGAATTTCACACACAACAGTCTGTAGAGTTTACAGGAGGAGTTTTTGAGAAGAACGAAACTGGTCTGAGATGACAGGAGGTCTATAGTGATAGTATAACTCTTTACAACATCCTTTCTGCCAGCTTAAACAAATTTGGCTTCTTTCCTCTGACTTCTTATCAACAGGGCAATACCGTCAGCAGAACGTTCTGTGTAGAACTCGGAGGCAATCTGAAACTGAGGCTCTGGACCTTAGTCTGCATTCTTTTTTTTTGTGTCACATGATTAGCTGATTAGATATCTGCATGAATGTGCAGATATACAGGTGTTGCTTCTAAAAAAAAGCAGTGAATGTATGTGAATTGTATTCATAAAATATTTATTACAGCTAGAGTTGCATAATTATTATTCATAACATTACAATATATGGCATCAGCCTATAATATATGTGGAACAGTAAGTAAGTAACAGTAATGAAGTATTCCATCATGCAAAAACATGCCAGTAGGTGGCCTGGCTAAGGGTAATTACTCAAGGTGAAGAGTTACAATTCTTTGTGTTTAGTTTCTTCATTGTATGATTTCTTCTCTTTTTTGCTTGGCAGGGAAGTCTTGACAATATCAGCATCATAGTGGTGTGTTTCCCAGGTGCCCCCCAGCTTTCTCCTGACGCTCTGCAGCAGGAAGCCGAGTTAGAGGATTACTTGGAATCAAAAGTTGCTGGTGTGTAATAACATCTCTTATAGACCATTTTCTTGTTAAGACTGTTTTGATGTTTCATAACAGTTGTCCTCTTATTTCTTAGTAGATTTTTCGGGGTTTTTTCACAAACACAGGCATACATTTTTGCATTTACTGTATATACTTTGATCATAACACAGTCTAAATTAACAAATTTTCTTAATTAAAGGAGATCAACTGTGTTTATCTCTAAGTTAAGAATTGTATTTATATTTAACCTCCTACAACCTGGCATCCACATATGTGGACATAAAATGCAGGCAAAACCAAAACTCAGGTCTTAGGAGGTTAAAGTCCGTCCTCTGCAAAGATTAGCCATTACAGGGACCAACATTTTACATCCACTACCAAATGCTGTTTAAATTTCAGTTCTTATACAAAACCTAGACAGTTTAGTCCAGCAGTTCATTTTTCTGTACTTATTGAAGGGATAACATGTTACCTTTAATAATTGAAATCATAAAGAGATTAGGAGACCATAACAATTAATTATGTACACCCTCAAATTCAGACCAAATTTTATATAAATATCACTTTAAGATTGATGTCAAATGTTGTCCTTAGGGCGTGATTCAACTTTATGTTCAAACTATTGACAGCAAAAAGAGTAACAGTGAACAGTTTCCAGCATTTCAGTAACCAGATCTGTTATAGTTTTTATTGTGAGAGATAGATTAACTGTTTAATAATCAATGTAAAGTATATTTTGAAAGCAACTGAAAATCCACACCTCTAACTATGCCAAAAAACAAAACAAAAAACAATACAACTAACTAGATAAAAAGCAATAAATATATAAATGTCTATAAATGCTCTGCCAGCTGTAATTACAATTAAGTTCGCCTTCTCACCATTTATCTACCGATAATAGAATATCAAAAATATTAGAATAATAGAATATCAAAAATATTAGTTGTTTTATTATAATCTACTAGAAGTTGCTACAAGACAACTACATTTACTGCATTTGGCAGAAACCATTATCCAGAGCATCTAACATTTATCTCATTTATACAACTGAACAGTAGTAGAGGGATAAGGGCCTTGTTTCAATGGTCCTGTTGTGACAGCTTGGTGGTACTGAGATTTAAATAGTACAGATTTTCCTTAAGATCTACTGATCCAATGTCGGAACAACTAGATTACAAGCTTGGGTCAGTAATCAGAGGGTCAGGGTTGAAGCCTCACACCTGGCAAGTTACTATCATTGGGCCCCTGAGCAAGACACTTATAACCCCACTTGTTCCAGGGGCGCTGCATGCTCTGTCTGGCCCTGACCTCTGATCCCAACTTCCTAATAAGTAATATTGTAAATTATAAATATAAAAAATAAAAAAATTATTATCAAGTAAGTTAAGAATTAAGTATTGTTACTTTTTTGCAATATATTTTTACTTACCGTAAATAAAAATATATTGCAAAAAAGTAACAATTCTTCAAACAGCCATATCTGCATTACTCTAACTGTCATCTCTGAAAGCAAATGTAAAAAATGAATTTCATGAATTCCTCTTGACAGAAATCTTTGAGGAACTGAGTGGAAGAGGAGACGAGCCTGATCTCTTGTCAGTTCTTACTGTTCTGGCTACAGTGGAGATCCCTGGGTTACCACCAGGGGGCGGCCTTCAGAGCAAGTGAGGCCCTGCACTTTTCCAACCCTTAAATTGCAGCTAAACAGGCTAAATATGTTTGTTGTATGATGCTGCATCATTATTTTTGTTTTAAGGAGCTACGCAGTTAATGTGACTCTAAACCACAACAGTTATTAAATGATGCCACACACGTTTTATTTATGTTACAATGGGTGCACCCATACCACACTTCAGTTCACACGTCACATTCCTTGCTATAT
>JAOUQX010000017.1:12051421-12067189 GCA_028566295.1 Liobagrus marginatus | reverse complement strand
GTTAAATCCAGTACCCGGTGTATAACTCGACCCCCCCCCCCCTTTTTGATATTAATATTTGGGTGTAGAAAGTCGACTTATACACCGGCATATACGCGTATATCAATTGAGAAATAAATATAATTTATGCAGAACAATTTATGAATACTATATGCGCCAATACCATATGTGGTTTTATGCTCACATTAACAATATCCATGTTGTCGTTTATGTTTGCAGGAACTTGGTTCTATAGATTCCACTTAGTCATTTCCACAGACCTTTACTTCCAACAGACTGATTCCTATATGCAGTGTCATCTACAAAATCTTTTTGAGTAAGAAATGAATTTATCTGACTGCAGTCAACAACCTTTGCAAATTTCTTATCTTAGGGGTGAGGGATCTCTCGGTTTTATTTCAATCTACTCACTTGATAATAAGAAGTAATGAATGTAATGTAAATGTACTTAGGTTTCTGACATATTTCCAGAGTGATTTCCTATATATGAAAAATATATTAAATGTAAGTAACAACACTCAGGTAATTTGTTAAAGGTTATATAAAACCAATTAGATAGACAGCATTAATGTTATTAATAGATTTCCTATTGTCTATTCAACCATTTGAATTCATTATTGTATAATGTTACGTGAAATGATCTGTGTGCATATATTACACATCTTGTATATGGATAACGTTGGTGATGATGTAAAGATCAACTCTTCAAAAATTAATAATTAAAGCACAAGAGCTGGTTAATAAAGTGTGAGTTTATATGGCTTGGCCTTATATATCATAAAGTATCATCTCAGTTTCCATGTGTAAAGGTTAACGTGATGTTATGTGCATCTAGCAGCAGGATATCATTTTTAGGGGTTTGGAGAATTAGAGACCTCACTAATAGTAATATGTTGTAGCAAGCCATTTATTGTGGAACATTCTTTAATGTATGAGGGTTGAAGTGAAACACATTACACTTTTTTTCAAGTAATGTGCAAGGTTGTGATGTCTACATTGAGATTAAAATTGGCTAATTTTCGTCGTTCAAGAGCAAGCTACAACCGTATAACAATGACATGCTTTACAATATAAATGTTTTTAATAAGTAAATAAATGTGACTTAATTGCCAACACAGTAATGTTACAAACTGTAACTTTAAGTTATACTTTATTTATTTTACAAAACAAAAATATATTCTACAGTCCAGAAATAACCAACCAGGTATTATCTGCCTTTCCCAAGAGCACAATAAATGATTAGTCACATTGTAGTATCCAGGAACCTTTGTTTTTTTTGGACAACTATTAAGACAATCCTTGCATACACAATGACAAAGTCTGTGTTTTTCTTCTCCCGCCGACTGCTTTTCAAGATAGCTGAAGCTTGGCTTCCTTTGGTCTGTATAAAGACTCTCTCTCTCTCTCTCTCTCTCTCTCTCTCTCTCTCTCTCATATGACATGAGAGGTTGTGAGAAATTTATAATCATACAAATGTTAGAATTAAATAATCATAAACAAGATAGTGTTATGCTAAGTGACCTAAGTAGCACGGTACTGTCACCACCTCAAAGTTGTTCATTTAATAACAGAAAATAATGTAATAATGTTATTGAACATCTATGAAATTGTGTTACTACTTATGTTTTAGCAGCTATAAACCATTATTCCTTTAACAGTTTTTTTTATTTTTCTCTCGCTTTAAGTTTATGACACAAAAGGAAACTCATTGTGTTCACTTGTGTTCATAAGTAACCACAAAACGTATAAACTCATCGGCCCTAAAGACTTGTGTCTGAAAATGCAAGGTTACACCTTTGTTTCTGGTTGTTACAAAGCTCTGACACTGGGGACGTCTTCCATAGCTTTAAACAAACTTCTCCCTAAACAAAACTTTACTACATTACACAATTACACATACCATGTTAAAAGAAGTCCCTGTCCATGTTATTGCTACTAAAGTAATAATGTACTAGAATGAGTTTATTAATAGAAAGCCATCTGTGCTGCCATTACATAAAGGGTAAAAGAATTGATCAGTACATCTGTGGGATGTAAAATGTTTGCACAGGTAAAGATGATGTGCATGCACTACCTGACATTTTGCCATTTTAATAGACGCTGGTGAAGAAGATACATAACTAATGTCACTAATACGGCATCTTAGGTATTTAAGGCTCACTAGTTAATAGACGCTGGTGAAGAAGATACATAACTAATGTCACTAATACGGCATCTTAGGTATTTAAGGCTCACTAGTTTCTTCTTCTTCTTCTTCTTCTTCTTCTTCTTATTATTATTATTATTATTATTATTATTATATCTAACTACCATTCTTCTAAAATGTAGAGGAACAGGATGGCAAGCACAAAATCATCTAAATTTTCAGCCTGGAGGGGGCACCAACACAAATCTCCTCGTCTTACACTCCTTGAATACGTCATGAGAATACTCTGTGTTTGGTAACATCATCCTGTTGTAACAATGGGGCCACCAGGGTTCCTCAGAGTGAAACAACAAACAAGAAAGGGAAGATGTGGAAGCAGTAAACAAGCTACGGAAGAAATACGGCATGCTATTTCTCCACAAATCACTTTTCTGCAATTTAAAGTGTACTCTTTAAAGATACAAGCAGGTAAATTACTGTAAATTTCCATAGAACCTATTTACAACAGAGTACAACGTCATCTCTACAATATCTGCCTTTTTCACACTCCCTCTCTAGATATAGCTCGGATATATGTACATTTTTATCTTTGACGTAAGCGTGTTTAAAAGTTTCTTTTTTGAGAGTGAAACACCGGCGGCTGCACAGCTCTCGTAAATCAGTCTGTGTTCCTTAAGGGTCACTGTAGGAGCTCTTTAAAGTCCCAGTCTGATTGCTCACAGTATAAACCAATCACTTCAACCGTCCAAAGTGACTCTCCGATGAGCTGATACAATTGTTACGCTTCGGTCTTTAGCATTTTGACTCGTATCAGATGTAAAACTTTGATACGTGTATTTTGGAAGTAGAGGAAACATTTATTATCAAACCATCATTATGGCTTGTGTCTGTGACATGTTATAAATGAACTACTTAACTAATTAGGCAGTACTCTTTCTAACTTAGACATCATCTAGATATTAATACACATTCACAATTCCGGACTATAATCAATTTTAATGTCATATATATTTTTATAGTTAATTTTACACAGAAGCCGCATGGATACTGTTGTAGTCAAAATCTTTTCTGACCTCGATGTGTGTGGTTTTTAAAAAATATATAATTAATTAATTACTTAATTCATTTTTTTTTTTTTTTAAGTTATAGCCTAATATTTAAATGTGTAATTAGATTAGCAAAATTTCTAGCTATGGAACTTTTCTACTGTTGAAAAATAAAATCCATATTCCTGTACAAAACATGCTTAAATTAATATAATTTATATTGCATCAATTTACTGCAATCATGCTTTTTATTTCAAAACGTTCTATAAACCAAACATATTACGTTCACGTTATTACTTACAGCTCTTACTGCATTATTAAATGAAAACAAATTAGATCCCCTGTCTGTGCGTCATTAACCCTCTTAGTTTGAGAACCACGTAAATCATGTCATTAATTTGTGTAATTAATTAATTGTAACATTAATTTTATGTCAGATTTCAACATATACTATATTGCCAAAGGTTTGTGCACACCTTACCAAAGCACCTGTTACTGTATCTTCTGCAAGCTTGCCATAAAGCACATACCTTCTAAAATGTTGCTATATGTTGTAGCATTGAGATTTTCCTTCACTGGAACTGAGAGACCTAAACAGTGTTCTGGCATGAAAAGCCGCTGAGCTCCACGAAGACATAGTTTGTTATGGTTGGACTGGAAGAACTGTACAGAGCCCTGACCCAAACCCTACTTTCTTGAACTCACTAATACTATTGTGACTAAATTCCTCATAGCCAAACTCCACAATCTAGTGGAAAGCCTTTTCATAAGTGTGAAGGTTATTACAGGAGCCAAAGTGAGACTAATTCTAGAACAGAATGTTAAAAAAAATGGATTTAATGGACAGGTGTCGCAATATTTTTGTCCATATAGTGTACAGTAACTGCTCGTGTCTGTATTAACCCATTTACATTGACAGCTAAACTATTATAATCCATAATCGGTGACAAGGGGGCGAAGTGGTTAGCACTCCTGCCTCACAGCAAGTAGATAATGGGTTTTTTTGTGGAGTTTGCATGTTCTCCCCGTGCTTGTGCAGGTTTTCCCCAGGTACTCTTGTTTCGTCCCACCTCCAAACACATGTGATTGAGCATAGGTGAACTGGCTACTCTAAATTGTCCATAGGGGTGAATGGTGTGTATTAACTGCCGGTTGTCCAGGGTGTACCCCACCTCACGCCCTAATTTAACTGGGAAAGGCTTTAGTGCCCCCTGTGACCCTGGATAAGATAAGCTAGACAATAGATGAATGAATGATTCATTTTTCCAGTAAATTTTCGTTTTGAGACTGGGTTCTGTCCAAGTGTGTGAAATGATGCCAAACCTAGGTAAAGAAAAAACAGCTGTAACAAGTCCCACTCTTTGTGGCCTCACTGAAGGACTGGATGTGGTTTAAGCATATTTACACAAATGTTTTAAGGTCTTTACACTTAACCACTCCTCTAAGATGTGATCTTTAAATCATTCTCTTTTATATTCTACTCTTTCACAAAAATCCTCCAAACCATACAAAATGTCATGATCAACTTTGTCTGAATTATCTGTCGACACTCGTCTCTTGAAGGCGGTTATTCATGATGGCAAACGCTCCTACTCCAACAGAAAAGCCGTTCTGCCGGACATGGCTCTGTCTTGGGTTTCCATGGGCGGTCTCTGAGAGCTGCTTCTGCAGAATGGCCAGCGAAACCTTGTTGGCCATAAAGTCATTGACAGAGATCATTTCTCCTGAGAGTCTGTGCCCTGTGAGATAACCTCCATCTGGGCCCAGGCCAGGATCAGTCTCACTATCGCACACTGTTTCCACTGATGCATTAGTGAAGCGCTGCTTACGCACAGCCTCATTAGCAGGAGCTGGGTGCACAGCATTGCGCTTCTGTGCCCTCTGCCGGGAGTTTCCACTTATGGGGTGCTGGCTGTGCCAATGGCTGGGGAAGCAGCAACAGCAGCATGCTGAACCTTGCCTTCTGTAGGTGTGTCCTCGGCAGGGACACTGCAACTTACTACATTCAAGCTTTGCCAGGATCCAATTTAGGGTCTGCTTAATGATGATGGAAATTACATTAAAAAGTGAATAGATACAGCAGACACCCATGAGAATAAAAAGACAGTTCCCCAGACGGTAAGCCTCCTGTGCCTTGTAGCTCTCCCGCTGGCTACTCACTAAGTCTCCAAAGCCAATGGTGCTAAAGGCCACAAAGCAGAAATAGAGTGAGTCAAAGTAATCCCAGTCTTCCATAGACGAGTACAGAGCAGAGGCACAGCATGCAATCAGCAGCGCCGCAACCCCCAGGATAAGCATTACGTAGTAGACGGAGGGTTTCCAACCTTCCAGACTGTCATCCTCACTACGAGTCTCCTCTCTTCCAACATCAGCATGCCGCAGTTGCCTCTCGTGACACCAGCGCATGATGTATGCCAACATAGTGATGATGCGCTCCAGAAAGAGGTTGAAAAACAGGATGGTTGCTGCACAACCAATGAGTCCATAAAATATCAAAAACACTTTGCCGCCTATTGTCACAGGTGTGGTCATGCCAAAACCTGCAAATAAGCAACACATCAGCATAACGCATGTACATTGTTTTTTGTAGCATTCTGTGCTGTTTTAAGGTGAATTTTAATTGCATTAAATAATAACATTTTAATCAGTCTCCGTTTCAACCCGCTTCCCTCCACTGTCAAAACTTTATAGGGCTTGTTAGTTTATTTTTCTTCTTGATAAAGAAGTGGGAACAAAGTTCATTTTAGAGCATAAAGAGATGTAAAGAGATGTCTGACATGGATCTAGTGAGAGGGTCCCCAGAGCCATTGCATATTATTATTTTTAAAAAAACGTACATTTAAAATATAATAAATGTATAATTGTAATTTACTGTCATTTTAAATAAGTGTAATTTTACTGAGGAGAATACCTTAAAATATACGACCATTGATAGTTTGGGAAATAAAAGCTTCTTGACTTGAGACTCAAAACAAAACTGACCTATTGTAGAAACTACGGTACCGACAAAGTAGAACGCCCCAGAGAAGTCCCAGCGAGGTCTCAGAGCATCCATACGGATACCCGCGATGAAGGCCTCCTCGTAGTGTCTCAGCAGAGCCTGCAGGCTCTCCACGTTCAGCTTGTGCTGCTGGGTAAAGTTAGCCAGCTGTTCCTCCCAGTGCTGGTGTGCCTCCAGCTCAGATGGACGCTCGAGGGCGGAGAACACCAACGCTCCACAGACCAGGTACAGCAGGATGAGCACTGCCAACAAGCCAAAACGCGCATTGTCCTCATTCAAGTGTAGTGGGAAGCAACAGCTGCTGCTGACATCTGGTCTGCGAGGCATGACTTAAGTACCAGCAGGAAATGACACGTCCAAGCAAGCATACACAGCCGCAAAGCCAGCATGCATATGCACATACACACATGTAAATACACACACAAGAGGTTTGTCTATAAGGTACAGATGGTCTCAGATAGTCTCTCCAGTCTGTATTCTCCCTCTTCAATGAGGCAGTAACAAAATATAATCAGTTCCTGAGGCTTCACGAGATGCCGTTCTGCAAAGAGTGAAAGATTAAGCTGCAGACCAAATCCTTATTGCTATCTCCTGCCATGCCAGGGTCCAGTTTTGATACATTCCACTTTAGCAAACAGTTTAGGGTTTTGGATGAGCCATCCACCATCTGCACTATCATATCTGAAAAAAAAATATATAATGATAAATGAAAGTAACTCGGATCTCCAAATTAGTAATGCCATGTGACATTAAAGGATAGAATTGTTTTTGAATATATTTTTTTTTACAATTAAGATCCTGATATGTAGAGGAATAATCTGGGATATTGTTCCCCATTTGGATATATGACAAAATGATGGCTTGAACTAAGTGCATATAAATATAATGTACACATCGATCATCATGTAGAGTATTAACTGAAAGTGTGAATAACTTTTCTATGTGCATTTAGTTTATACATTTATTTTCATTATAAACTTTTGAATACGCATGTTAAACACGAAAGGAAACATTGCACTTACCTGTTCACCGATTTATTGTCGGGCTGGAAAAATCGCCCTGACTGTAACCCACCTATTTCAGCTAGCTGTTAAAAATGGATCAAATAAATGCTACACATTAATTAAAATATATATACACATTCTGCTTCAAAATCGGGCTGCATGAGTCGTGACAGATCTGCAGCTTCTCAGTAAATGTGACTGAAGTGGACGACAGCGGCACAAGTGCGCTCCAAAGTAGGGTTGCCAGATATGTTTTATTACGATTTTATTATGCTAATAATTTTGTAATCTCGGACTAGGTTTAAATAATGTTTTATAATTTGTGTCTTTTCTCATACCAGAGGAGACATACAAATAATAATATATAACAATCCGTCTTGTGCAGTTTCAGCGTCCTAATGAATCCACGTCTTTTTTCTTACTTTAGATTTATTTTGGGGCTTTATGGACAGGACAGTAGTGAAACGAGGTGGGCGTAGGGATCGGGAAATGACCACGGGCCGGAATTGAACCCGGATCGTCCGCAATGCAACAGCGCTGTATACATGTCGACGCGAGCGCGCTATCGCTGCGCCACTCCACCGACAGAAGTCACGTCTTTACTTATTTTTTATTCCTGCATATGTATTAATAATTGGGGTGAAAAGGTTGAATATAGAAAATCTGGCAACCTGTCTCAAGTGCTAGGCGGTAAAAGACATGGGTGTCGGTGTGAGGGACATTCACTGCAACTGCATTCTTTAAAATAAAGATGCCAGAAAGAATCAAACAGTGATGCCACAGAAGAATAAATAAAAGAACATTTCAGTTAAAAAAAAATGCTTTTCGAAGACCTTTAAAAAAAATACTGTTACAGTTGAAAGAACCATCATCCCTTACAAACAACCGTTTTGGGCGAAGGAAATTATAGAAAGGGACAGCTTTATGGCGAAGTAATCTTACACATACAAGGATTTTGTTTTGATGACAGAAGCTTCCACGGCACAAGCATATGAGCGCGTATAAATAGTGTAGGGGAGAGCGGGGTCTAAAGTACCATTTTAAAATATAATGTTTTTGACAGAGGTATATTTTTGTCTTTGTTAATAACTCACAAGTGTTGTTTATCAATACCAGGTTGTATTTTGAAGAAATGCTGAAATGTTAATTAAATTCTTGTTAAAGGCAGGGTTGGAGATTTCGGTGAGGCTAGCAATAGCAAGTTAGCAAGTTAGTTTAAAAGCCAAATACCCACCCTCCCTGCATACTTCCTTTCCAAAACCACGCCTCTTCCAAAACATATGAACGTGCTCATGCATATATATGTCGAACAATTTGATTGGATGGAGTTTTTTTAGGTCCTATACCTTCCAAAGATAATATAAATACATTTGGACCATTTAAATTAAAGAGTGCTATCGAGATGTGAAGAGACTTTCGACCAGCATAACAAAAAAAAAAAAAAAAGTTTTTGGACAAAATCTTTCAGAAATCGCCTACCCTTCCATTAATGATGTTGCTGGAAACATATTTTGTCAGTTTTCTTTGCAAAAAAATCATTAAATTACATTTTCATTCTCAATTTCAGTTTTATCAAATGTTTCAAAAGTAACCTGACAGTAAAAACTTGAATTGTTTAGAATATAAATGTATTTTTGGAAATATGAACCCATTACCTAAAACATCTTAGCAGAGGGACAAAATAAACAAAATTGTTGTCACTAGAGGGACAAATGTGCTACTTTTGTCCTGATGGGAATTCCAGTCATTTCTACCTGGTTTACTTTTAAACTGAAAAACTCTGACCAAGGCAAACATCAGGATGTGTTACAGCACTTCACTATCTGTGACAACGACGCCTCCTTCCCAGATGTGCTGAACGACTTCTACGCTTGATTTGAAGCACAGAACAACGTAGCAGCGAAGAAGACCATCCCTCCTCCCAACAACCAGGTGCTCTCTCTAACCACTGTTGATGTGAGGAAAACTCTAGTTAGGAGTTAACCCACGGAAGTCTTGGTCCAGACAACATTCCTGGCAGAGTGCTCAGGGAATGAGCAGACTAGTTAGCGGATGCCTTCACCGACATCTTCCTGAGATGCGCTGTTGTTCCTATGTGCTTCAAGTCCACCACCATCATCCCTATGCCAAAGAAGTCTTCAATGTCCTGCCTCAATGACTCTTGTTGCATAGCACTCACACCCACTGTGATGAAATGCTTCAAGAGGCTCGTCGAGAGGCACAGCAAGACCCAGCTACCACCTTCACTGGACCGTCTGCAGGTTGTGGTTTACAATCTGGCAGATAACCTCACCTGGTTTCTAAACACTTGCTCCATCAGTAAGAAAGCCCAGCACCATCTCTACTTCCTGCAGAGGCTGAGGAAAGCGCATGTTTGTGTTGAGAAGTCTCATGGCTTGTGGGTCAAAACTGTTGGACAGTCTGGTTGTAGCATTTTAACTTTAAATGCTGCTATCATTATTTAGTAGATTGCCATATGTTACACAACCATCGCTGCTATGTTGTATGTTGTATGTATCTGTCGTGTAGCGCATTGTATGTATTGTTTGTTTTGCACTGTCCGTACTTGTTGCACTTTGTGTTGTACGTAACTCTTTGTTGTCTTGTTTTGTGTTTTGTGTTGTTATGTGACTCTGTGTTATGTGTAGCATCATGGTCCTGAAAAACATTGTTTGGTTTCACTGTGTATTGCAACAGCTGTATATGACGTTACGACAATAAAGCTTCTTGAACTCTTGAACACTAAATAACCTGTTGATTGATCATTACTATGACACGTAAAAAGAAAAACACAACTTGAAAGCACGCTTCAGTAATTTTCTTACGGCACTCGAAAATAGCTATCAATTCTTTTTCCCTAACCAAGGGAAACGACGACGGAATCACGTGATAATCGGCAGCTCCATAAAGGGCTGTGTGCTAAACGCGCTATCATAGTTTAATGCAAATGTAGTCAGGGCTCAGAGAAAACCAGTTTGTTACATTTGGCCTTCGTTACTTTCGTCCCCATGCTCCCATAGTGTTAGACGTTTATAAACGTTGCCTGAGGAAAGAAACTGTTCGTATGCCTGGCCTTTCTGATGCTCTGAAGCCTCAACCAGAGGACCAGTTCAAAGATGAAGTCGGCTGGATGTGAGGTTTGCAGTTCTTGGAAAGTGGGGAGGGTTGAACCAATTAGTTTTTGTAGCTGAGATGAACCAGATAGTTACAGATGTGCAGAGGACGGATTCAATGACTGCAGAGTAGAACTGTTTCTACTGGCGACTCCAGTGGCCGGTTGAACCTCCTCAGCTGGCAAAGGAAGTACAGCCTCTGCTGGGCCTTTTTAAAAAAAAATTTTTATTAAATTGTCAGTGTTATTGTCCCACTTCAGGTCCTGAGAGATGGTGGTCCCCAGGAATCTGAATGCCTCACCTGTAGCCACAGTGCTCTCTATGAAGGTGAGTGTAGGGGGTTCCTCCTGAAGGCCAATGCCATCTCCACTGTTGTGCATGTTAAGCTCTAGTGATCGGTTGAATATCTGTGTGAAGATGGCAGACAACTGGTCAGCACAGGATTTCAGACCGGCTGGTGTAACACAATCTGGGCATGAAGGCCGGACGCACATCATCGTCACTGATCCGAATTGTGGGAGGGTAGAGAGCAGGGTTGCTGTAGGAGTTAATGGATCAATGGAGAGAAGGTCAGAATGGGTGTGGTGTGTGTGTGGGGCTGTTTTCAGATCTGCTATAGAACTCATTCAATTTGTCTGCTAGTTATTGATTCCACAGTGCTGGCGGATGATGCTTTGTAATTGATGATGCCTTTCAGTCTTTTCCATGCTGAAGCAGGGTTGTTGGCAGAACAGTACTGGGTTCACAGCTTTTTAGAATAGTTTCACTTTATCTCCTTAGTCAGTGTGTTTTTGGCTTGTTCCAGGTAACAGGGAACGTTCCCACACCTTTTGCTAACATTCTTGAACAATTGTCTAAATGTTAGGACAAAACATTTTGAAATAATCTTCATAGAACTTTTTTTATAACGTTATATCTAGTTACATAGGTTCTCATAAACATTCTTAGAACAATGTTCTTGGAACATTCCTTATGATGTTATTTGTATTTGATCAACTTTGTCATAATGTTGAGAGAAAACAATGCTCTTGGAACTTTACGCAAACTGGACATTTTAACGATTATTGAACATTACAAATGTTCAAGTGTACAATGTACACTTGAACATTTGTAATGTTCAATACAAATGTTCAAGTGTACAATGTACAAGTGTTCCTAGAACGTTCTCAGAACATGAATTTGTTAGGTAGGTAAATAGAGGACTCTGTCCCCATTCCTGTAAGCATCTTCATGGCCTGACGTAGCTGTCTGATTTTTGTAGTGAATCACCGTTTATCTGTTTTATAACACAATTTATTTTAGGATATACCCTGTATGAGGTTATGCAATCCATGAGCTAATTCCAGTTCGTTGGCAGCAGCTTCAAAACACTCCAATAATGCATTCGAAGCAGGCTTCTAAATCCTGTTTTGGCTCATTAGTCCTTATTACAGGTTTATTTGATTTCAGTTTCTACCTGTAGGATGGTATAAGATGAACCAGACAGTGGTCAGAGAGCCCTAAATCTGCCTATGGGACAGAGCGATATGCATCCTTTATTGTGGTGTAACAGTAAGTGGTCCAGTATTTTACTGTCTGGTAGGACATCTAACATGCTGTCTGTATTTTGGCACTTCTTAGAAGAGATTTGCTTTATTAAAGTCACCAAGAGTCCACGTCTTGTTACTCAATATCTTTGATTTTATGTTAAAGGTAGAAAAGAGAACCATACAGCCTGACAAAAAAAAACCATTTTAGAAACTTTGCTTTCATGCTGGGTTTTACTATATTCAAAATTTAAAATAGTATACCGGAAACTGGAAACAGAATATCATGCAAATCCACAAAATATAATTAGTTACTACGTTTACAATGATATCACAGCCCTGTTGAATTCTGGAGCATTTTCTGAATTCAAGAACACCTCTGAAAAAAAATCTGACTGTAATTCCCCAGAAAATACTTATAGTTATTCTAATAGGTTGTATCCAATTGATATAAAATCCTTTTGCATTCATCCGGCAGTTGGTCTAATGTGAAAGATCAACATAAACTACAGCTAATAATAATCAAATAAATAAAGCATTGTTAAGGAGGAATTTCTTGCACAGCAAAAGCTGACGACTTAAAGGGCTGTTTCACCCATTAATTTCCTGAACTCGCTAGCACGATTAAATTAGAAAATTCCCAACATTAACATTTCACCAAAATGTTAGAGGGTGATAAACATTGCACGAGTAAAAAAAGCACCTTACTGTATGTAACCGTGGATTAAATTAGTTTCACATGTATAGGTTATATTGTTTCTTACTGTTGGTTTACTTTTGGGTCCTTTAGAAAATATTGAATCTGAATTTTTAAAGGATGCATAAAAAACTTTTAGCTTCTTTTAATATGTGTAGAAAAAGACTTTACGCAAGGTAATCTTGCATGACATGTTCAGCATAAAGGGTTAAAAGGAAAAGTCCTTCTAATTTAAGAATGCATTTTCTTTTCGAATTTCGAAGACTTTATTATCGATATTTAGAGGGTTCCCAATAAAATGGGATATTAGGAGCTTTTGAAAAAAAAAAGAGATGAAGGTTATCTTGGTGAATTAATATAAAATGAACCTAAAATATTGCTCAGGAATCCTTTACATGCTAAGTTTTCTAAGTATCTCAATAGAAATTCTAGGAATTCTTGCAAACCCCATGATTTCATCTCAATCACAGAATTGTTGCTTTATTGTGTTCCTCTCAGTACACTGACATGAATACATTGCTTTGTTTAACGTTTCCAGGCTAAGAAAAACCCAAACCATTGGAGAGGGGCTGATGTTGCACAGCTATTGTGGTCAGACAGTAGACTGGCGGGGACTGCATTGCTTTGTTCTCTCTGACCAGTCACACATTGCCTTTCATCTTGAGCGCCGGGAGCTCATAAGATACTATCCATCATTAGAGAACTGTTCGTTGGCTGTAAGTGCCCAGGTGCAGCTGATACACAATATCAAAGAGTTGCACTATTCTAAGCATATTACATATTTTATTATTTATTATTACTTATACTTATTTATAACACCTTGCTAACACAGTCAAGCTGCAGACACATTTCCAATCACTAGAAAAGTGCTGTGGCTAATCAGCTGCTTGGGCTGAGCTCTCAACACTGCCTTTAAGGTCATCAAGGGATCTGAGATGTGAATCTGCATAATGGGATTCATTGCAGGTGCTGTTTGATGAATATAATGATGAAGCAAAGCTTATTACAGACTCTCTCTGCTTCTTATTTCGCTCCCTTCTTACACCACTCTCTCTTTTAATGTTCACTTATTTACATGTTATAAATGCATTAAATTGGCCAAAAATCAAATCTACACAAATCCCCCATTGATACATCATCTATTTAATGACTAATGGTTACTTTTTTAGTTTAGCACTGCAGATGTAAAACTAATCAAAAAGATTTTGTCAACTTAATTTTTGTGGTCACCCAAAATAGTGTGATATGGCTCAACACAAGCAAAGTTTTTTTTATTACTCCTAAACCACAGCAAACATTTGCTTTAATTGTGAGGAGTTGGAACCAAGTGGAAACCAAGCCAGCTATTGATTTCTATATAATGCAAGTTATAGGAGCTAGAAACAATTACTCAACTCACTAACATGTGTTCAATCTATAAGTTTATAACACAGAATCATTGAGATTATGGCTATGTTTTTGAACAGTGGAGATTTCTTCTACAAATGGTAACTAAGTGTTCTAATATTACCTCACCTCACAATATCTGTATACAATATCACTATATTTTTCTGTTGATTAAATAACATATTTCTGTCATTAGACTTGAATCCTGCACTGTATTCAGTATCTCTATATCAGTGGTCTCTAACCCTTTTTCCAGGAGACCCCTATTTTAACACTGAACAGACTAGCAAACATTTCATTTAACGTGACAGCCAGTAAATAAATACTAATAATAATATATAAAATAAATGCAAAAACAGCAGAAGGCAAACAATCATCTGAAGTTGCTACTAATCACAAGGAGAATTTTTTTTTAACAACAGGTTCAACTTTATTCATAAACCTGAATAACAGCAGCACATTTTAATCTGTTAATATTAATTTCTCTCATTACCTTAAAAACATGTAACATGCAAAGACATACTTTTCTTTTCAGACACGGCTTTTTGACTGATGAAATTTCTTTTTCGTATACAAATTGTTTTTTAAAATATTCATAATTGAATTATTTATTGTGCTGTTATAAATGAAATTTTAAAAAGGGGGAAACAACAGGAGTGAGACCCCCAGTTTGGGAGCCACTGCTTTATATAAGTTCCAGTTAATTATCAATTACCATGAAATTATATTTTATTACAATTACATTGCTTATTATTATAAGCATGTGATATGAAGCTGCATAGGTTAGAAACTAATTCACATATTCTCAATTAATAGTTTAATCTGGAAAAACTGTACACTGAAATTAAAGCTTTATTAGCATCCATGCCGGATGTATTTCTGTTGTGAGCCGGACTAAATGTCCAGATGGGACCTTGTCTATGGCCTTCCTCTGGTTAAGTAGGGTATGTGTACCAAGTTTGGTACAGTAGGTCAAATGGTGCACATTTCAGGGGCAACCTAGTGTACATTTGGACTTTCACGGTCCCCTAGGGACAACTATTGGCATCATTAAAAACTGAAAAAAAATAAAAATAAAAATTATACAACTGAACCCCTCTGAACAACTTTTGTAAATAATTTTTATTGAATTTTCACTCCTAACTGTACTTTATTTATTATTTCAGCTGCATTCTGAATGTGATCCGGAAAGATTTTTAAACAAGACCAAGTCTATGACCTTCCCCTGGTTGAGTAGGGTAAATGTCCTGAGTTTAGTGCAGATGGTGTGGATTTCTATAAAGAATATGCAAACAGACAAGCATTAAGCTATATATTATAGAGTTGTGTAAAACTGTCAAGTGTATGGCAGTGTAACTGTGTTCAAAGGAGAGGTGAGGAGTCTAAAGCCTGCACTCTAGAGGCAAACAGAAGCACATTCTTCTCCACCTCAGCGTTCAGCTCCCTCTCCGAAGCTCTAGGGTTCCTCTTTACAAAATCCACCATACTCTGGATGCATTCATTCTGTCAAGACATAATTAAGGATCAACATCAATTAGGATAAGCACACATTTCAGTTTAATAACTATCGATGACAATCTCAGAGGAGCTTGTATGGAGCATTGGTTAGGTGAGTGTTATATTGTGGTGTAAAACCAGAGTGATTAATTAATTAGTTACACATTCACACATCTGTGATGCGTCAGGGTAAAAGTCATTATGGATAATAATAGCCAATACTGAATTGTATAAACAATATAGCATTACTGCATCCATGCATACTTTACACTACATTACAATAGCAGCAGTGAATGAAAGACATTATTAAAGTGACTGTGCATAAATAATACAATTAGTTGTTTATGTTTAT
>JAOUQX010000017.1:12028273-12039236 GCA_028566295.1 Liobagrus marginatus | reverse complement strand
AAGGGTCTTGCTCAAGGACCCAATGATGGCAGCATGCCTGGTGCGAGGCTTGAACCCCTGACCCTCTGATCACTGACGCAGAGCCTTATACCATTGAGCCACCATCACCCAGAGGCGTTGACACCCAAATATTGTCATCCACTAACTCAATTCCAGTGGAAGGATGATAAAAATATAGCTTATCAATCAAGTCTCTCTCACCTCTGTGACATCATGTCATCTACAATAAAAATCAACCCTAAGTTGGGATGGTGGTAGCTCAATGGTAAGCCTCTGGGTCAGAGCAGAGGGGCGGGGCCTCACACAAGACAAGCTACCATCATTGGGTCCTTGAGCAAGGCCCTTAACCTCAGTCGCTCCAGGGACGCCGCACGTTCTGGCTGACGCTGCGCTCTGACCCAAGCCTTCAAATTCATAAGGTGGGATATGCGGGATAAAAACATTTCACTGCGTGTATGTGATAAATAAAATTTGAATTTTTAAGTGGGTATTTTTGTGATCATTAAAAAAGTCACTGTTTTCACTATTGCCAACTGTTACTCTATATGTTAAAGAAAGAAAAACTACATGTTAAAGGCTCCCAAAAAGGCTGACCATGAGATAAATATGAAAGTGCTACTGAAAGTAGCTGTTTAAATCTATGTCATGTTACTACTGAGCAGAGAAGCTATCCCAAATGTTGTCAGTTGAATATCAGTCTTCCATTAATCAGTTTTGTAGTGTTGTTGTTGAAGTCTTGTAATGGATTTTAGATGGTTTCAGCTTAAATTTTGTGCCCAGGTCACAATGGTCTATGTGAATAAACATGGCATTAGTTAGACCTTCAGAAAATTGGTTCTGGCCAGAGTGTTGATGATAAAAATAAAACCAAGACAAGTCATGTTAGAAGGTTCAGGGCTTTCTCGAAACACGGATAAATGTTTCTTTGAAGGTTTGTTTTGAGCGGCAGAATGTCTGTGCATCTATGTGTGTGTGTGTAAGAGTTTTTGCATAAAAAGAGGACCTTCGACGATTGAAGGGGTGTCACATAGCTTCACGCTGGTCTCAGACTGCACCCTTAGATCTAAGAATTGCCTTAATACTTTAATACTTTAATAAAATATTTTGTTAAGATACATCTTTGACTAATCTGGTCTCCATAATCCATTAAGGTTGGATTTCCACAACAGTCTGTACCCATGTACCAATATTCTTAGCTGACAGGAATGGAACCTGATGTGGTATTCTGCTGTTGTTGCCTGTCCAAATCAAGGTTTCATGTGTTGTGAATTCCAAGATGCATTTCTGCTTACTGTGGTTGTAAAGAGTAATTATTTGAGTTACTATAGAGTGGTCACTTCAGATCAGTCTAAGCTGGCAGGAAGAGAGAGACAAATGTTTCATCGTCCCCAATTCAGCGTATGTTGTTGAGATTGGTTTGTATAAAATTTCAAGGAGCTCAGCTCTCTGAAATGCACAAACCAGCTTATTTAGTACCAACAACATTCATTTGTTAAACTCAGTGAGATCACTTTTTTTCCCCATTCTAATGTTCAATGTGAACCTAAATAATGCTCTTGTAGATGATGAGGCTATCTGATTAAAGACAAATACGGCAACCATAACTTACCTGCTGTTTAAGCATTTTCAGGTGACTGTCTAGTGCAGTGACCAGCTCCAGCATCATAGCACAAGGAACAGCTGAATCACTTGCCCCCATAAACACCTGCTGTGGCATATGATTCCCTAAAGGTCTGCTCTTTGTGTCATAATGGCAAGCTAAAAGTAGCCGGCGAGGCGCCATGGGGTCCAACACTGCCAGGATGTTGGAGAAATTGATTTTGCCATGAGGGGTTTCAGAGTTGAAGGAATCAATCTGCACTGACCACCCCGCAGAGAGTGAGCCCAACACAGAGGAAACATGCTGCATCAATCACAGGGCAGAGAAATTCAACAATGTGAATACATTTTAATAAAATACAACAGGGTTGTTCAACGCACCTATACCTGATCAATCAAAACTTACTTATAATGGAAGGCTAGGGACAGCGCCGGATTATCAAATGGGCTGCAGGGGCCCATGCGCACTTGGAGCTTAAGCAAATAGCGTGCTTATTGGCAAATGTTATTCACTCCAGATGTGCCCAGCTGGCACGTGTAGTACAACGTCAGTTGTTGTCTAAGTGTACACGCAGCTTAGAACTCTGTTTTCTCACCGACGCAGGTTCGAATCCACCTTTTGTACAGCATGCTGTTCTCACTTTTCCGTATCACATCAAGTTTTATTATTAATAATAATTATAATAGTAAATAAGAAGAAGAAGAAGAAGAAGAAGAAGAAGAAGAAGAAGAAGAAGAGGAATAAAAGTATTTTTGGGGTTGGTTGGGGCTACCCAATTCACTCAATAGTGCAATTTATTTATTTATTTATTTTTACATATTAGATAATGACAGCATGTCTAACCAATAAAAAGAACTCTGTTATTTTTAATCTAAACAGAAAAAACTGATAATTGATTTAATTGGTCAAGCGCAGCACAAGTGTGGCAAGCACTTAACAGCCTGCACACTTCAGATAACCCAGCGATGAATGGAGCGGTCTGTGTGTGAGTAACTCAGTTGTTGTAGTTACACTAGACAGCAAAATGTCTTATTATCGATATTAGACATTTTGACACATTATTGAACATTTTGACACTTGAAAATGTATCACATAATTGACACATTTTAAAGACATTTGGCCCCGGAAGGTGGGTGGGGGGAGACCCCTCGTGTGAAATCACAGCTAAAGATGAGAGAATCAAACCCATGACCTTACTGTGAGGAAGGAGTGCTAACCACTCTGCCATCATGCTGCTATATACCTGTATATAATTTCATATTTAAAATTTTATATTTCATATTTTAAATGTAAACTACAATACATATATATTAATCAATACATAACTTTACCTTTTGAACAGTATGGCTACCAAGAGAGCCTGGATGTCGCTCTATGAGGATTGGTTGGAGATGGGCATGCCTCAATCGAGCCCACTTCACCTCAGAGACAAGGCGCTTCACCTGGGCTGCGGTGGGTTTACTCAGTCTGTGGGTCAACTGGGGAAAGAAATGACACATTAAATAAGTGGTTTAGATAAAGATGCCCAGATTGACATGTTTCAAATGTGCATATAATACTTGGTACTACAGTCTTGACAGAGGTTTTCTGCATTAATTAAAAATTTATAAAATAAATATATACTGTATATACATACATAATATATATATATATATATATAAATTAAATATGATCTGATCCTTATCTAAGTCACAGCTATAAAGAAACGCCATGAGCTGAAGCTGAATGCCTAACCCTGGCCCTAACCCTAACCATAACACACAAACTATTCTAATTTCTCGTGCCTTTACTTAACACACCCATAAAACATTTACAATGCTGAAGGAAAAAGTAAGCGAAACTATAGACTAATTAGTCAAACAAAAGCTCATTTCTGTCAGTAGCTTGAAAGGATATAGGTGACACCAAACAATCTCACTGTTTAGGCATCTATCAGTCGGCAGTCTATAAATCAGGAAAGTTTAGCACTGTAGCTATGTTTCCTAGAAGGTTGTACCCATCCAAGTTGACTCCAAAGACAACGTAGAATCCTTGGAAGATTTATTTCCACGTTTACCAATATTCCCTATAATTATCTCAGGTTGGTTGCCGCTAGCTAAAGCTTAGTAGAAGTTGACAGATGTAGCAGGACAATGACGCTAAACATTCAAAGTAAATGCACCCCAAGTTGGTGGGCCTTTTGGGGTGGCTTATAGAGAGCCCAGACCTTAACCCCATAGAGATGCTGTGGAATGACCTTGAGAGAGCTATTCCCACCAGTCATTCTACAAATGGGCCTGAGCTGACGCAGTTTTGTAAAAAGGATTGGCCAATTTTTTTCTCCTGATGTGCAGATCTGATCCAGAGCTTCAGAAAGCTCTTGCTTGATATCACTGCTGCCAAATGAGATTCAGAGGACCAGCTATTTACTGCAAGGGTTCACTTTTTACCTCTGGCACTGTGAATAAATTAGAATTGTTTGTGTGTTATCATCTTAAACCCTTGTGCTTGTCTATTGTTGTGACTTAGATGAAGGTTAGATCACATTACATCATGTATCCATGCCTTCATGCTTTGAAACACACACAGAGAGATGCAGATTACCCACTTTATCATTGTTAAGGTCTGGTACTCTGACTAATAAATCCTCAGATCCGCTTGCATCATGGTCAGAGAGCATTAATCCCAGACTTAGAGTCACTGCTAGCAGCACACACAAGCAGAGCAGTAGTATTCTCATTCGGCAAATAGGCTGACTGCACAAGCTAAAAACACAGCTCAGATGAGTGGCCTTGGACCTCCTGCGATTCATCTCAAACTGTGCAGAAAGAACACAATAAATAAAACAGATGCATGATTAGGTAAAATAATTTCATTTGACCATTTATTGCCAAGGAGTGGGTCTGTTGATCAGGGTTTAGGGGTTTCAGTGAAGGTTAATGTTAATGTAAATTTTATAAAGATTCCTTTAGTGGTCAGTACAGAGCCTTGACCTTAATCCCACAGAATAACTGTAGAATTAATTGGAATGTGGTTTGTCACATCAGTGCTTGAGGTGACAATTGCTGTTTTGCACACTCCAAAATGTAGAAAGCATTCCCAGAATAGTTAAGACTCTTACAACTGCAGAGGGAGGGCGTCATCATAATAATGGCCATGGATTTGGAATGAGATGTACAGCAAATTCATATAGCTGTGAGGTTAACCAGGTTAGGATTATCAACTCAAGGAAGATTTACAGACAGTAATATTTAGTATTATAACCTGCAGTCTAGTTTAACTTTAGTATTACACTCTATACTGCCTTTATTCCGTACTAACCACTACAGTAATATTTAGTATAAAATATAATAGAACTAACATAGAAGTAGCACTGTGACAGACAATTCATTCATTCAAAGTCAATTCATGCAATATGTTTTGACACCAAAATACATTTTAGAGTGAACACTAAACCCTGCAAAATTAACTCTACTGAACAGTTGCTATTATTAACACATTATTATTATTATTATTATTATTATTATTATACATTTAAAATGACTATGTTTATTACTTAATATTGATAAAGACATTAATTAATACTGTTGCAATGCCGAGCGCATTGTGCGCAATGCATCTGTACCAGTTGTAGCAATACTGGGCTAATCGCCCTGAATAAGAACACTGAATACAGTATGTACAATGGAGTAACGAACACTGAATACAGTATGTACAGTGGGGTAACGAACACTGAATACAGTATGAACCGTACACTCACCTGCAGTGACACAGAGACTTTAGCTAGTTTGCTGGGATAGAAACAGCACACAAAGCTCAACCTTGATGTAGTCGCTTAGATTTAGCAAATGACTGCGTCGCCCCTGTCATGCTACACCACTAGTCCACAATGCATTTTATTCGGCATTACATCTGGATATAACCTTCAGTTCGTCTTTCTCCCGAAGAATGCACACAGCACGCGCGCTGTACTCGAACACCGTGTGACAGCGATGTGCCGGATAATCTCTAACTGAGTAGGAGTGGACTGACTGTACTGCATCTAAAGGATTCACTGAGCCAATATGTCTATTTAAGCAGCACAATTGCTAAAGGTTCAGAACCAAAAAGGACCCATTGACTGGTCTGTATATCGGTTGCTTTAAGTAACAAATGTCAAACAAGTAAACGTCAAATAAAGCATTTATTTTTTATTTTCGCGCTTTTGACACTTTTTGTTCAAGACAGCTGAGGTGAAATTCATTACAGCTGTATATCATTTTCCGTGTAGTAACAGCATAGCAACGCTGCTGCCAGTAAAGGATACGAAGAATGTTTCGCGTGACAAGACATGTTTTGATGAATTGCTTAAGCGTGTTATTGGTTGTCCACTAGCCAATCGACGCGAAGCAGGAAAATATTTTTGCTCGATGCAACCAATAGCAGCGATGCAGGATTGCGAGGTGATTGTACCGGTCCCGTCACAACAATTTATAGACGGTTTTAATAAAGGTAAGCAATACCAGAGGAATTTATACATGAAAAAAGTTAAATTGTATTTTGAATATGAAAAGTGTTTGTGAGGTCTGTGGAGAAATTAATCTGAAATGATCTTTGCACAGGTCTGTGGTGTGTGTCAAACTATGTCGCCAGGCAGTATAAAACTGAAAGACAAGTCCTGCAAGAAGAGGTGACAGTAAACAGTTTTGTACGCTTCAGCTGCTGGCCTTTATGTTGTGTTATAAAAATACCGGATTACAGGAAATTATGTCATATATATGTATTTGATCACTTGGGATGGTTCAAACATGTTGAAAGCATGTAGATGTAAATATCAGGATACAAAACCTAAAATTATGAACTATGTCCATCTATTAAATAATTGTTTTCAACATTCAGAAATGAATATAATTCAATTTTATTTGTATAGTGCCTTTAACAATAATCATTGTCTTAAGGCAGCTTAAGAAAATAAAAAAATACTATGTTTCTAATTTATATAATAAACCTTTGATAATTAATGGCTTATAGAACACTTGCAAAACAGTCTCATATCTAATTTATCTGATTTTAAAACTGGCCATTACATCGTTAGCTCAGGTTAGACCCTGTTGTAGCGGCTATTACCTGTTCTTCTTATATTCATGTTTTAGCTGGGATTACCAAAATGTTTTCCTCAGAAACCACTTTTTCCTGTCTTTTAGAGTGATCAAAAGTGATATACAGCTTGCAATGTTACTGTGAAACTGCAGTGTAAGATCCTCTGTGTATGAAGTGTAAGACCTTCTGTCCTGAAGATTTGTCAAAAAACTTTAAGTTGGCGTTTTTACTTTTGGCTGTTAAAACCATGGACACTAAAGGCCCCTTACATAAAACTTTTCCCTAACATATGAATAATTACTTATACTTTTAAAACTATTGGATGTGAAACATCTTGCATTACCTGTAATTAAGTTGTTATTATAATATAGACATAATTTAATAAACTCATTACTAGAAACCTGTTATTTGCAGCTGATGTCATGTCAAAGCTGTCATGTGTTACAAATTGAATGAATACCGCACAACCATCAGGATTAAGGTAAAATGCTGTGGTGTAAATAAAAATGGTCAACTGGTAATAGATCATTGGATCATTTTAGGAATCACTTTTACTGGAACACAAGCTGGAGCAATAGCCTGAAAGAGATTCGCTGCCTTCTCCCTGTTTCTGAGCCAGCAGGTAGTCGATATTCAAAGGTAACCACACAGTCTACTTACAAGACATGCATCATCCACTGCATTAAAGTGAACATATAGCAATTTTCTATATGTACTGTATATGTTCTTGCCAACAGAAGGAGACGCTAATCCACATGCTCCAATACTTTGACTTTCTCCAGACTCATATTCAGAATTTACACAGCACTCTCCCTCCTCACTGCCTTCCAGAAGCCAATCATATAGGTGCAATTAATTCTTTTTAAGATGTTTTGACATTCAGTTCTTTTATATAAATTGATTGTGTAGGTGGATTTATGTATCGATATTGATTGTGTTGGTGTATGTGTGTGCATTTGTGAGAAGAGTCTGATTCAGAGAGTGAAGACACAGTTCACTCAGAGCCAAGCACACCTCCACGCATATTAAAAACCAAGCCTAAATATAGCTGTGTTCGCCCCCGCAAAAAAGACACCTCAAAATCAGGTAGGCAATGCAGTGTTGTGTTTTCTAGTATGCGCAAAAACGTATATGGTTTTGCTTGTAAGTCCTGCTGCAAACTTGATACCTACCATGTGTATTCATATACAGTCATGTTTAAAAATTAGTACACCACAATAAAATGATTCAGTCCTTTGTTAAGAAATGTCAATATATTCATTTGTGCTTTTGTTTTAATATGTACCTGATGATTAGTTATGTTACCCTGAATCTTGTTAAATCTCTTTGTTAAGATGAAGATTAAAACTTCATGTTTATGTTTTTAGAAAAAAAACATAGGCTTTCATTAGGTGTTCTAATTTTTTTTCACATATTATATATTTATATATTAAAGTTCATTTTGCACAGAGTGACACTAAGGCTGTAACTAATTATCTTAGGTTATGTGATTCATAAGGCTATGCAATAAAGTGGTTATTTCGTGCTTTCGTATACACTGCTAATAACATATTTGACCAAAAATCCACTTTGTGTTTCATTACATTACATTACTAGCCATATTATTCATGTTTTATGTTATTCATTCTTGTTTGTGCTGTCAAGGATGGCTTTCAAATTGGTTGAAAACTAAATCAGATTCTTGTAGAACGAAAATTTATGCAGAAATGTTTAATCAGGCTCTTTATTCAGAAGATGCTGATAGAAATGTAAAGGCAGTTACTAAAGTAGGAGGTCCCTGTACCCGGGCTGCTGAAGAAACTGTGTGGTCTGCTGAAGATATCAACTTGCTTCCATGTTCTTCTGATTCCAACCACAGTGTCAGCGTGCCACTGCCACCAACCTCCTCTTCCACAACAGGTCAGATAATTTAGCAGTGTTTTAAAGGAACACTGTTTAACCAGACTGTGTTTTTCTTTCCTCTATAGAGGATATGAGAAAGTATATACTGTAGATATAGTACATAGATGTAAACGGTCCTAAAGAAGTCACATTGCAGCTAATTTTGCGTATTCCAAATCAGAATGAACAAAGTAATTAAAATTACAATTTTATTATTTTTTCTTACAACAAAAAATATTCTGTTAAACATAAAATATTTAGTTGTATATAATATAATATATCATATAATATAATATTGTCACAGACACGGACTGTGGCCTGGCCGGCCACCAGAGGGCATCATGAACAACCTGTGTCGTGTGCATGGAACAAGCCACACAACACTCACATTCATACACACACACACACACACATAACTGATTGCACATCCTGTCCGTAATCACAACACAGGGGATATAAGCTGAAGAGCTGCTTTCTCCTGTGTCGCTGATTGAGGCGCACTGAATGCACGCATGCCTGTTTGCTGTGTTCAAATGATGAACCTGAATAAAGACTACTGTTTAACCGCCTTATCCGCTGCGTATGTGTCTAACACACCCCGTGCCTACGGGGGCGTATCCACCACACAGAACCCGGTGTCACAGAATCAGCGACTGTCAAAAACGCAGCAGTGGATTGAATGGGAATCCGAGCTCGACAGTGATGACGTAGCTCGGCTACGAAATGCCATGCTGGGAAAAACGCCGCGCTACGACCCGGCGTGGGAAAAGATCGACGTGCTGAATCCATGGAAGAGGAAGAACCAGCCGTCAGCACAAGCCCACGCTCACATAACCAACGGTGAAGAAAGCAGTGCATGTGGATAGCGGACGCTCCAGCGCGCCATGATCACAACTGCAGGCGAGCGGAGGTGCTGCGCAGAGGACGACATCTGCCGGCAGCGATCAGCTGATGACTCCGCGGAGCCACACGAGCTCTGCGAGTGGGAGGTAAGCTCGTTGTGCATGCACGCCCAAGAGCAAGCGCTGGAGAGCCTGGCGTGCCTTAGCCAGCGAGAGCGTGACGTGGAGGCCCACTTCGCTGAGTTCTTGGAACTGGTGCCACTATCTGGACTGCCCGACTCGGACCTCTTCGGAGTGCTCTTCTGGTTCGGCCTCAGTGAGCCCCACTGATCCCAACTGACCCCCTGGAGGTAGGCACAATCACACACAGCACTAATCGGTCTTGTGAAATCTTCCAGGAAGCTGGTGGTGGCCACTGAGGTTGGGTCAGAGGTCCGATTGGGCCGCAAACCCGCTCCAGCGATGGTACCAGTGACTACTGCCATCAGAGACTGTTCCACCTGCTCCAGTGCTCGCTCCTCCTTCTACATCATCCCAGCCACCTGCCCCAGAGCCAGGCATCAGCCCCGAAATACCTCCTGAGCTTTAGATCAGCCCCGAACCTTCTCCTGAGCTTCAGATCGGCCCTGAACCCTCTCCTGAGCTTCATGTCAGCCCCGAACTCCCTCCTGAGCCTTGTATCGGCCCCCTATTCGCGCCAGTGCCCAGTATCAGCATGAACCCGCCCACGAACCCAGTATCGGCCCGACCCTGTTCACGAGCCCAGCATCGGCCCCGACCCTGCTCACGAGCCCAGTATTGGCCCCGAACCCGCTCATGAGCCTTGTCACGGCCCCGAACTCCTTCCTGAGCCGCAGATCGACCCCAAACCCATGCTAGCACCTAGAATCAGCCCCGACCCCGCTCATGAGCCTGGTATCGGCCCTGTAGAAATTCAAAAAATTCATATCGGCCCCGAACTTCCTGCTGAGCTCCGTACCAGCCTCAAACCCACTCCCAAATTCTGTGTCGGCCATGAGCCTGCTCCCAGATCCTATATTCGCTCATGTGCCGGACACCAGTGACGAGGGAGAACCAAGACCCACCCCCCCCCACCCAAGGCAATGGTGAAGTGTGTTGGACATCGTTCCGTCTCCGAGCCTGGCTGCGGATGTCGCTCGATCTGCCTACTTGGCGGAGGATGTTGCTCGGTCGGCCCACTCGTTGACGGACATCGTTCGTGCCTCACTCCCCCTCTTGCCTTGTTGGCAAATCTAGCATCATCCTCTGGCTTGCCGGATCCTCCGCTCCCCCCTCTGGCCTCACAGTCACTCCTTCCTCAGGCTTCGCTGGAGCCTCCATGGCCCCCATGGCCCAAGCCTACCTAACGGCCCACCAGAGGTGATCGACGGCAGTAGCGCGTCTGGAAGCCATGCCTCGGAGTGGGCACGGGCTGGCCGGCCGCCAGACGGCGCCGCGAACCACCTGTGTTGTGTGCATGGAACAAGCCACACAAAACTCACATTCACGCACACACACGCACACACACGCACACACACGCACACACACGCACACACACGCACACACACACACACACACACAC
>JAOUQX010000017.1:11992410-12012290 GCA_028566295.1 Liobagrus marginatus | reverse complement strand
TGTCTACTTAATGTCCAAGGAAAAACGGACTGTAGTTTCTCATCTGCCCACAAGAGGCCGCAAGCAATCGCAACGAGCAAATATGAAATAAAAATGACGTGCCCTTTTCAAAGTGCTTTACTTTTCAACAATTATCTACAAATGAAATATAATTTAATAAATTTGCATGCAGTTTCAATGGGGTCACAAGAATGCCTACTTCTGTTTAAGTGTGTAACATACACATTACACGAAGCTAAAATGAGCTGCTATTCAGAAACAGTCCGCTCAACTACGTATTGTTCGGCAAAACATCAAACTAACAACTTGTTGTAACAGTGTTTCCAGTTAATGAAACCCCAAAAGCTGCTGACGGTCACAGTTGAGTGTGCCAGTGTCCGAAATAACACACTATAGCAATACTATAATACTAGAATGCGAAAACGACCGTTACCGAACTACAGTACGTCCGAATTTCATTCATACTATACAAAACCATGCCGTACAGAATGTACTTTAACACTTGGAATGTACTTACTAACTCAAATGTAGTACATACTTAGTAATAGTAAGGATTTCTAAATGTACAATGCAGCCTCGCCACGTTGCGCTGGAGCACGCAAAAACATGTCCAACTACGTCATCATAATGCCTCGTGCGATCCTTCGAGAATTCGAGAACACGAAAATTCGTGTTTTGACTGACAGCCCTAATGCACTGTGGGCTAAATTAATCCCAGGCAAGGCACACCTACACAGACCCCTGTATACTGCAGTGATTGATAAAACTAGCCATAAAACTGTTAGCAACAGAAGCCTTTTTGACTGGTTGCTCTTCCTTGTTCCTTGTCATAGGTGAGAGATTTTCTTTTTTCACAGTCACATCTAGCTTGTTTATTAGACATTCATATCTAAAGCTGTTTTTATGTACAGTCACAAAAGCATCCAAACCTAAACAATAGGTTACTGTTCAAAACCTATCACACCTACTGATGGTTCTCTGCAACATTGGGAAGTAATGTGGGACCTGTAGGAAGGACAGCCGTATCTGATCTGTGCAGGGGCTGCCAAAGGCTGGCTTCACCGACAGGAATGTGCACCCAATGGCAAGTAAGGGCCCATCCCTTAACCGAGTGCATACATTCCCTGCACGTGCTACTTTTCCTTAGTGAACATATAGCTTCTCACGCAGCAAGTGGGGCAAACATAGTGGATCTATCCACTCAATGTTTCAGAGAACAAGGTTACGAAATGTAACCTACTGTTTTGTTCTTTCATCAGCTCGTGCTCGAGATCCTATACACCAGGAGTGGGCAACTCCGGTCCTCGAGGGCCACTGTCCTGCAGTTTAGCCCCAACTCTAATCAAACACAGCTGCCTTTAGCTTTCTAGTGATCTTGAAGACATTAACTAACTAGTTTATGTATATTTAATTAGGAGCTAAACTCTACAGGGCAGTGGCCCTCATGGACCGGAGTTGCCCAGGTCTGCTATACCCTCACGTCATGAGCCCATATCAGCCATAAAGAAAGTGGCCTGTAAGAAACTTGACACAACACAGGCTGATGAAGGTTTAGAGGTGTAAGGATCTCCGCACACAAGAGCCTACACCTAAAGCAGAACGAGCTACCGGAGTTCGGGTGACATCATAGCAGAAAAACTATCCTGCAAAGAGACCACTTTAAACAGAGCCCAGGAAGCTGCAATGCGCCTAATGGGTTTTAAGATTGATGGCATTCTTAGTTTTTGATCAGCACAACTTCTATAAGTAGTGCTGGATAAGTTGCGAGTGTCTGCCAAATGCTATGACTGTAAATATTAATGGAGTTGCACAACACTAAAGAAATGGTTGATCAGTAGTTAAGGTATTGGCATGCTGATCTGAAGACTGGGGTTTGATTCCCAGCACTGCCAAGCTACCACTACTGGACCCCTGAGCAAGGCCCTTAACCCTCAACTGCTTGGTTGTAAGTCATTCTGGATAAGAGCGTCTGCCAAATACTGCAAATATAAAGAAGCAAACATTTTTGATGATAACATTTAGGGTGTAAGGAACATTGTGCAATGGTATTGTTCATTAAAATCAAAGTGACAAGTCAATATCAATGTGATTGAGAATTTAAATATCAAAAACACAAACACTCAATCGTAGCAACACCAGTTAACATTTATTGTGCTGAGAATAAAATCAACACTATAAAATTACAGCACAGGAATTTGTAGTGGTGTAAGGATCCAGCCTGATTCACAGAACGATCAAGTCCACAGTTTAAAAACAAGGCACAAACACATGGACTAGGACAGTTTCTAAAATCACCTCGGAATGGTTAGTACAGAGTTGGTCAGGGTAATAAGTGTACACTCAAAACAGTTACAAAAATGCATAAAAATAAGTGAAACCTCCATGGAAATCTAAACAAAGTTTTTCAGTCAGAAACTGGTGCACAGATTAACAAACACCTTCCATTTACTCTGTGTTCTCACAAATTGTTAATTTGAAAACAATTATGACCAAATTCTAAGACAAATAAATTTCTTTAAAATGAACAGCAGTGGACAAACTGAACGCTACAGTACAAACTCTTCTTTTTCCCCCACAGACATTAAAAGTTCCTCAGTCCATCTTTTAGCTAAAACAACTAATTAAATATAAACTATGACATATTCAAAATCAAACAACATTAAAAAAAAATCTATTTACACGTTACATTTACAGAGATTTGATTTCCTTCTCACTGCACAGAGAGCATGCCAGTCAAAATGTCAATAAAATTGTCCAGGCCCCAGAGATATCCATCCTCCCTGTTCCCCTCCACCCACGGGCTGCGGTGGTCGAGTGTGAGCGGACAAGGCATCGGCATGGTCTTCCCGAAGTCGATCATCCACACACCTGCACGACCGCTCTGGTCATGAACAAACAGCAGCGAGCTTCCCACCACCTTCAGCCAAAGACACAAGCTAAGTGGTTAACTGGATAATCAAAATAATAATTTTAAAATATGAAAGGCATAGGTTTTAATATGAAAATAATATACAAATTTTGTTATGCTGTAGTTCTAATGCTATACTTACAGATATAACCACACAATTTGGAATGTTTCAAATGAACCACCCACATTTTATTTTTATTTATTTCAACAAGGGACAGTGTACATTAATAAGCATTCATGAATGTAAACGTACCCAAATTAGGCCAAAGGCTAGAATGATCTACAATATTCTCTGAATAGTAATATTAGATATTAGACATTTTTACATGCTATTTGTTACAATGTGCATGATCGCTGTTGACAGGAAATACAGAAAAAAACAACCACTTTCAAATGGAATTTAAATAAAAACTTAACTAATTAATCAGTGGTCCTTAGTAATAACCATTTAAGGCAAAAGCAATACAGTAACTAGAAATAAGCACTTATAGCTCAAGAAAAATAGACACCCAGAATATTTCCTAATAATAGGTGTCTTGACCGTTATATTATAACCAAATACTAGCCCATGCTTCATATAGTATAGGATTTCTATTTATACACCATGTTTTTACCTCGTGCATTTTGAAGAAGTCAGACTTCTCAAGCACCAGCCGCAGCTCTTTTAATCTCTGCTGGTAACTTCTCTGAAATTGAAGAGGCATCAGGTCATGAACACAGCAAATTCTTCCTAGAACACTTTCCCAAACTAATACAGAAAAATCTTTACATACCAGCAGTGAGACGTTGCGGTCAACAAAGTCTCCCAGCACCTGCACCACCTCTTCCTTATACTTTGTCCGTTTAAAATTGGTGTTACAGGTACCGTCTGATTTCTGCACACAGATGTGAGGAAACTGAGACACAGCTCGCAGCGTACTCACATAGCAGTGCTAATACAATATTAATCAACACTGCTAACAGCAGTCACCTTGAGTCCCTCGATGCGGAAGCCCAGTGTGGCAGTGGAGCTCAGCGTTTCTCTCCACTGCATGTATCTGCTTTTAAGGACAGCTTTTTGGACTTTTTCCTCTGGAGTAGGAGCCTCGGCGTCCACCGCAACCATCTTCTCGTACATGTCTTCACGAGGCTGAGGATGCTTCCGTGCTTTCTTCAGTTCCTCCTCCAAATAGGTCCTGATTAGAGATGAACCACGTAATTACAACTTTTTTACATTTATTAACAAAATGAACCACTGTACACCATCTGTATAATTGTTACATTTAATCTAATAGACTATCGATAAAACAAGTTACTTTGTTATCGATTGTTATGGCAGCAACAAACAGTCAATCAGTCTCACTTTCGTAATGGGATTAGAATCTGTGAATTGCCTTTACAGTGTTCTGTTGGTATGCACTATATAGCCAAAGGTATGTGGCTACCACACGACGTCACCCTCACTTCTTCCACAAACCTCTCTCTCCTTGGGTTGCCAAAGCTGCTTGGGAGCTGTATATTTTATATGTAACCGGTTTAATGCTTGGTTGTGGACTGGCACATTGACATAACCCCACCAGGGACAGAGTCCTAAAATGGTATATATCCCAAACTGATTCATGACCAAGCTTCTTATACAATGGCCCATGTATAAAGTTTATACAATAAGTACCATGTTCCCAAAAAGAAATCAGAAAGCTATCCGAGATGACTGATTCCAGAACAGTCTGGTCACATATTCACAAAACATCTTAAGGCTGAAAGTAGCTCATCACATACTGAGCTGGAAGAAAATCTTTAAAATATTGCCCGTGTCAGTCCTAAATTAAGGACTCCTAAATTGTTGCTCTAATTCTATTTCACGAAGTGTTTTAGTGCAAACATTGCCGCCAAAATCTGTGAAACGGTAGGAGTAGTGAAGAGGACTCCTAAGTCACGAAGACAAAAATCACAAACCATCCTAAAATGGCTGCTGGCAGTAATCTGCCTCAGAAAGTAACCACTTTAGAAACATCTGATTATAAAGAGCTTTTAAAAAGGTATGGCGTTAATCGCGAGGGGATTAGGACTGCAGAACTTGTCTTGGATGCAGTCAATTCACCAACTAAATGAAACAACCCAATACCACCGCCGAGGTTTTAACAACGCTATAATACCTGGCAACCCGGAAAATGCAGCTATGCAGCATCTACAAGCTAGTTAGTTATATCTCAGCGGTCCGTCAGCAAAATATTACATCAAACAATAAATGACCTCTTGACCTCAGCCGACACTCAATACGATTTCCTCTTCATGATCACAGACTGCAAAGAAACAAAGCCGACTTCACTTTCACTTTATTTGAATATGGCAACAATGTACAATATTTCTATGAAATCGATCTCTGGCAGAGTGCCCACCCC
This sequence comes from Liobagrus marginatus, assembly GCA_028566295.1. Taxonomy (NCBI): domain Eukaryota; kingdom Metazoa; phylum Chordata; class Actinopteri; order Siluriformes; family Amblycipitidae; genus Liobagrus; species Liobagrus marginatus. Next base: position 12,007,001 of record JAOUQX010000017.1, on the reverse strand, counting down.
CACAGCCAGTCACTGTGCGCATAGCTAGTAAGCATGCTGACACTGACCATAGCAACGGGGTCAACCACCGCCTATACTCTTAGCTTAAGACTTCTCTGTATTCCTCTCAGCAGCATTGTGAATAGGTTTTAAGCAAAAACTCTCACTGCTATTTAGAAGAACCAACTTTAGTGTTAAGAAAAAATAATTTGAGAGTACTGGCCCAGAATACACACTGCTTTGTTGCGATAGTCAGGTGTTCACATACTGTTCGCTATCGTGTGCAATAATTTAAGCTCGCACACTCCTGGGATAGAAAGGCAGCTGCCTCCAGGTTGTTTGTATTCACCTGCCCAGAGAAGCCGGAATTTTATACCCGAATCTGACCGGATTCAACATTAATAGCAAGTTTAAGCAATCAGAAGCTCACCGGCTTCCCATTTTGCAGTCCATAATGCAGGGCGAGTCAAAGAAACAGAGTAAGTCATCCATGAGGTTGTAGTCCTGTTTATCTCGCCGTGTCACGCCGTGGTACGTTGGCACAAACGGTCGCAGCACATCGTCCATGAGCCGCTGCAGACATTGCTGCTCACTCGCACAGTACTTCTTCAGGAGCTTCCCGTCACCGCCTGTCTGGAAATTACCTGTGAAACCAGACGAAACATGAGAACACACCATTTACTATGAGATAAGAAAAAGAATGAACAGAAATCATCTGAGAGTTTAATGGACTGAAAACGCATAGCTGAACACAAACCTGCATGGCCAACCACTTGAACCCAGGGAGCACGATTCTTCAACAGCACCACAACAGGAGACCAGTTCACCATGCTTTTATTATTCTCCTACAAAGCACAGATTCCAAAGGCAACATCAGGTCCAAGAACCAGAGACAACAACAATCTCCTTCTGAAGCACTTCATCAATAATTAGAAAGCCAAAAATGTAAACGTGTGTGGTTGAAGAACTTATAGTTTTAAAAGCTAGATGCTAAAATAACACAGAACATATTGTAAGTAATATGAATACAATAATCACAAAGCTATAAATATAGCTACAGTAAACAGCACAGGAAAATAAACAGGGACGATGTGGGGGAAAAAATAACCCAGCAGATTGTACTGCCTATGATCGGTTTTAATTGTCTCTATCCGGTTTAAATGTATAGATCCTGTTATACAATGGTCCTTAGATACGGTCATTATAAGTTACAAACATGACTAAACACTAACATTGACTTCCTTTTAATGATAAACAGCTACTAAGGATTTGTGTTTTATATAACCGGTTTCATTTTAAACACCTTTTGAAGCGTTTATTGAATTTGTCCACACCAATGACTTTAACAGTTAGATTAATTCAAACTGGATATGCTTTAATTTGAATTAATATAAATTATTATTAATTATTAATTTATATTAATAATCCTTCAGTGGTAATACGTTGAACTAATAATTAATAACAGAACAGATCAAGCACAGAAGGTGCATTTCTGTCCATAAAACATTGTTTCCATCACAATGTGATGGGGGAAAAAATTGGTTTCCATCTACCAAATTGTGCAGCTATGTATTCAGTTTAGTTTTATTAAAATAAATGATTTATATTACTGCATAAAAAAAAAGAGAAATTGCTATAGCAGTATAGCTGGACTATGTCTAAAAACAATCTTAAAACTCTGAACCCCTTTTATTTGGCAGATGCGTTCTAGTATTTTGAGTGTTCAGGTTTGTAATATGTCTGAAACATTGTTGTCTATTTTTCAAATAGCATCAAGAAATCACACATACAAAATGATGTGTAAACGTTTTTCTGTAAAGGCCAGAGCTTTTACAAAGGTTTGTGTGCAGATTAGAGCCATTTTGTTCAGTGTGCTAGTCTAGGGTGAGGCCTAATACAGTACCATTATACACGCATACAAAACAACATTATGTGGCTCTCTCTTGGATACACACCTAAGCATCTATGCACCTATGCATTTGTTAGTTGTGTAAGCAAGTTATAAAAAAAAAAAATGGTGTGTTAATGTAATGTGGGACTACTTATTATAAGAAATGTTAGCCCTATAAATTTCATATGAACACAATAAACTGAAGAAACTCAAATTGCACAGAGATGTTATTTATGGTAGACATCCCATTATAATTCCAATCAAACAGTCACAGTGAAATCTTGCCAACTACACTGATGCTCATTACCATTATAACTACAACAATTTTACTAACAACAACAAAATGTTTCAATAATAAAGTTTTACTGGGGTGGCCTGATAGTCCGTGTTTCGCTCTACATTTACAGTATTCGGCATACACAATTTATCCAGAGCAATGCACAAAAGACACTACAAATAGTGGTCCTTCAACTCCAGTCCTGGGGGTCCCCACTGTCCTGCACATTTTGGATATCTTATTTATTTAACACACCTGACTTAGAGGTCAGCCACAGCATTCCTTAAATCTGCCCTCAGCTCACATAATCATCTCCTTCTGCTTTACAGTCCATTAAGCCAATCATTGACAACATTGCTGAATCTGCTAAACTTAATCGAGCAATATACTGAGCCAAGTAATAACGCCATCACCTTACACAATAACTGATAAAACATTTACAGAAAGAACTTGTTTTTCTACTGCTACAGACTAGAAACTGACTCACAAGAAGCAAGGAGCCCTCCTTCCCTAGTTTAAAAAGCATTTATGACTAACGTTCACAAAATGTACTTGATCAGCCAAGGGCTATTTGAAATTAAAAGAAAACTTATAGCAGGCAGTTTGACAAATCTGTACGAGTCCATATATGGATTTAATACCGAATTAAAGCCACACATTAACCGTTAAGTAATTAAATCATAGGTTCCAGTGCCCCTGAACAGGGTAAGCAATAGACAATGAATGAAAGTATTTACATCACAGTCTCTAATAGACAAATCCATTTTCAGACTCTAAGCCAGGCCCCCTTCCAGATTCTGGTGTGAGGTTGTGATGGTGTGAGTTTTGAGGGAGCTTTTTTGGTAAGGATTTAGATATCACAAATAATGTAGATTATATGTTTGGATTTATAATCTACATTAGGGCTAGGTGTTGCAATACTTCAATATATATTTCAGTGGGTGGGGCTAACTCGCGTGCAGAATGGTTGAGCTAGTCGCTGCACCTGAGACTTAGCGACACATTGCGAGTTTAAACATAAAGCATGAAGTAGAAACATGGTAAACAAGCAGATAATTGAGCAGGGGCTACTTAACAGCTTCAACTGTGGCATGCTTACACATACCCCCTTCTAATTCATCTAACAAATTATATAGATTTGTTACAAACTATTATTCAACAAACGATTTGAAGTCTTTTCATTCATCTAATATTGATATAAAGGCCTTTTTGTCGGTTTTAAAGAATAACTACATAAATAACTATATTGTGGTAGATTGTGGTTATTGTTCTGTAGTAGATATTTTGGCTGAACACTTGCTTTAAGATTCTAAAGGGAGTTAGATGTTTATTATTTACAGATGTTTATTACTTATTGTGCCACTACCTAGGCACCTTGGTCCATAGTAATAGCATTTTGTGCTTTTGTATACAGTCTATATGGAATGATGAAAAGAATGATTTAATGAATTAAAGTTGTGTTAATGCTAACAGAAAGCAATAGTCAACATTTGTGCGTCACGAGTCTTGTTACAATGCCGTGTTAGATGATAGTTACAGTCTTGCATGTTCTGGTTGATTATGAGATAAGATGGCATGATAAAGAAAGGGCTTGGTCATTACCATGGGTGCATAAAAGAAGCTCAGACAGTGCAGTACAGAAGTTTACTGTGATTATAGATTCCACTGTTACTAACTAGGAAAAGCGTAGCCGATAGCAATAAATAAAAAAATTCCCCACAAAAGCCCTAGAGCATGTCTTTGTCCTGGATGGCTTTGGGCTGATCTTTAACAGCAACCCGCAGTAACGAAACTCGCATAGTACAAAAGCTTACTTTCTACACCATGTAGATTTTATAGGGTGTGCTCTTAAAGAGAACGTAGAGATAAATTTGGATAACCAGTTTGTTTTCCCAGGTGTGCATCAGGCAAACAAAAAGACAACAGAAAAATCTGAAATGAGCACAACTGAATAATCAGCATTGCTTATAGAGGACATGCAGCCTTTGATTTCACTGTGTTTACTCAGAATGTTTACACACAATTTATGAATGATAAAATGTGAGCATTTCATCACAACAACCACAAATGCTGTTTTTCGTTAATTGTGAATGTGTGTTAAACATTGTGTGGTTAAACTATTCCTTAAAACAAGGCAGCACGGTGGCAGAGTGGTTAGCACTTCTGCCTCACAGCAAGAAAGTCATGAGTTCGATTCCTGCCCAAGGTCTTTGTGTGGAGTTTGTATGTTCTCAGGGTGCTTGTACGGGTTTCCCCAGGGTACTCTGGTTTCTTCTCACCTCCAAACACATGGGATTAGGTATAGGTATATAGATGAAATGGCTACTTTAGGTAAATTACTCCATAGGAGCGAACCTGAGTATGAATGGCTATCCATGTTAGTAGATTTAATGAATTAATTCCGTAAAACTCATTCGGATCAGTTCAAAAGCAAATCTCGACCTTCACCCCTTGTTCGTAATCAATGGCAGTACTTTGGACTGTACTCAAGTAACTGTTACAAAAATATTTCCTACAACAGTTAGTGTTGATAAAATTCATCTGTCCAACAACAATATTGAAAGAGAAGAAAGTCAAACTGTTTTTGGAGCACCAAATATCTCAATTAATGTCCACTGCTAATTAATGTTATTCAAATTGTTATCCATAATGAATTACATTTTTATACCATGCAAATGTGACGAACCGGGACATAAAAAGAAGACAATATATAAAAAGCAGACAATAACAAACAAGAAGGCAAGAGGACAAATACAGCGCCTGAATGTGGAAACAAAAACTGCATAAACTCACCGTATTGCTGCGTGTCGTCGTGTATTTCCCTTCACTATTCCCATTAATCTCCTCCTCAAACTCCTCAAAGCTGGAGGTGGGGGAGAGGCCCACAGAGGAGCAGTCCGAGAGCTTTCTCAGCCCGAGACAGGAGGCAGGGGAGCCGCCAAAGCCGCTGTCCGAGCACAGAGACTCCTCGTCGGCCTGAGAGCAGCAGGAAAGTCCGCTAGTGATTCGATGTTCGAGCTTCTGTCTGGTTTGGGCCACACAGGGCTCGCAGGTGACAACCAGCTCGGGAGGAGCGGAACGCAGGGCGACAGCACGGCCCTTCTGCTCAGTGTGTTGTGCTGGCTGAGTCGGCCAGTGTGAAGTATGGATCATCTCCCCAACATCCGGACATGGAGCAACGCTGCCGGGCGTTTTAGTCATCCCGATTACTCATGTACCATTAGACCGCAGGTCCCGCTAGCCAAACTGATCCCCCACCACAGAAATAAGCGCGTGTAGTTAGGTCTTTTTGGTGTGCTGGCTAAAAGGATTTCTTTCACCCGGGTGTTCACTCGGTCATTAATCTCTTAAAACGTTCAGGAGCCGGTGATCGTTTTACCTTCATCTCACATTTTTCAATTGACGCTTCATACGCACCTTAAACAGTACTCTACAGTAACCGCGTCTGTCGCGTGCTCAACAACGATTGCGTGTTAGTACGTTTCGCTTCCCCGGCTGTGTTAATTGGTCTATTGCCTTGGCCCCGCCCTCACGATTTTCTTAAAGTGATAGCAATGCCTAATGTGGAAACTAAAGGGACAGTGTTATAAATAATACATAGAAAATCCCACGCCCAAACCAAATTAAAGACTCATTTATTATGCAAGATATATCATAATAATGATTATTTATATATCATTATACAATTAAGTCCTTCGTGCTTATTTGAAAACTGCATGTTGTGTATTAAGGCCGGTTTAGAACTAAAACTAGAACTATTGCAATGTTTCTACACATTTTGGGAAGAGGACCAAAGTGAAGCGTGTTTGCTCGGTAAGATTAGCATATTTATGCCATTGTACTTTATCAGACTGACAGCCTCTGATTTCAGTTCTTGGCTCACAGGAAAGGAACTTTGTATACTCTTTTGCTTGTTCACGTGCTCTGGCATGGTGTGTGCTCTAAAATGCTTTCCTTCCTCTCTGGGCATCTGAGTTACTGTGTTCTTCATGACAACTTGACCCATGGTTTCACTACTTTCTATTAATATTAAACTCGAAAATGCATGAAAGCCCCGGAGATCAGCATTTCAACAACTGTCATTGTTGGTGGTAGAGATTACGTTTTTCCCCATTCTGATGTTTAATAGGAACATTATTTTAAAATTCTGGTCTTGTAATGTAACCACAAGAATAACCTATTGGGCCATTGGCTGAGTAAACAGATGACATTGCTTCTTAGGATTATAATTTTTTGTAGAGGATTTTAGCACAAATAGTACTGCATGTTTCTCCTAGAACCCTGTTAGAATGTATTATAGGAGATAATAAAAGAAACTACAAGTAAAATTAATGTGATTGCCTAATATTCCTGCTCAGAATCCTACCCTGTATCAGAATCTTTTCACACACCAACCAGCAGTCGTTATTAACACGGGGTGTTATTTAAACCTGGAGATTTGTCCTGAATGATGTGTATGTTAGCAGGACAAAAGGATGGCAGATGTTGTGCCAGATAGATAAGACACAGACACACAGAGCTTCTTGTTAAGAAATGTTGGTCAGCTGCGACAACAGCAAACCAAAATCCTATAACTGAATTCCTCATCCAGTTACAACCCACCGAGAGTCAAGACAAGACCAAGTCACAATAAACATATCAATCCTGTATTATCACACTTTACACAGTGATGCTCAGTTCTGGCTTTTTAATAATCAGCAGGTGTTGAAAAATCCTATGTAAGAGCAACTCAACTTATAACAGTAAGGCAGCTGTAATTCACAGATTTATAATTATGCGCTTTGATCATTTTACTCGAACACATTTATGAAAGTCAAAACATTTGGTGAAATAGTAAATAAATTGTTGCACACAATTTGTGGACTTTATATCACTAAGAATTAAGTGGAGCATAGGTCACCATGTAGTGTTTCATAATTATGAAACGGCATAATTTTGCTTAACATCAAATAATAAAAACAACATATTACTTCTACAGAGGTAACATGTAATATATAAATGAAACCTGCTGAAAATATCAATTACAAAAAATATAAGTGCACAGCTACAGGTTCAGCACTGTGCTCTCAAACTACTACTTGTCTGAATGATGGTTCAGTGCTGCCGGACACTGGATAACACCAATATCTATAAAAACACACATCTCTTTCTCTCTCAGCATTCTACACAATCGCCTCAAACTCAGGGAAGCAGCATGGCCTACGAAAGAATAAAATGTATGCTAGCAGAGATTTGGTGGAAGATTTAGGGCATGTTGAATAAATATTTTTATCCAATAGTGTTTTAATGCGATTTGATGAGATTTATTGTAGAAATTGTGTAACTGGTCCAAAATGGCTATTAAAGAAAGGGTGATAGGAATGCTAAGCAGGAGGTGCTAAACCGTCCTTACTAGTAGTACTGGCATTCTCAAATGAACACACCAAGCATGAATTCTTATAAAGCTTATAATTCTTATAGCTTATAAAACATAAATCTGGTAAAGGGAGCACATTATGTTAATCTTCCTGACAACTTTGTGAATGTGTGCAAATGGCTGGAAAGATTTACTTTGTAAAGCTCAATCAAGTAAAAAATAAACCCCATCATGTGTGGCCACGGTTAGGGCATATTATTTGAAAAACTAGTCCAATATAAATGTTTGTATTAAAAACCAGAATTACACTACATCCAAATATTCTAATTCTCATACTCGCACACATGCATGCGGACATAAACAGGCACGTAAACCCTCGGAGTCCTTCAAGTCGATCGATCTTCAATTGGAATAAAATTTCCTTTTTTCGGAGGTAAAAAATGATTTATCCATAACCACACATATCTTCTAGGATTAATCGAGTTCTGCATCTCCTTTTAAACAATGAGCTAAACTAAATGATGGTGAAAGTCATCATAAGACTGTGCAATAAAATCCTGGAGAATAAAATCCACCCTGTCTCTAACGTCCTGTGTCTAGGTCTCTCATGTACTCCTGCAGAGCCTGGAGCCGAGCGTCAATCTCAGACAGGTCTGCTCCTGTATCCACGGAGCTCTCTGTCAGAGGAAAAAAGAAAATCTGTTATAATTACTGCCATCAGCAAGAAAGTTCAGCTACACGCATTTTAGAATTACAAGATGCTGTCACAAATGTCAATCTGTGAAAGGATCAGGGTTATAAAAAAATTAATCAGTTAATTTTAGATCAGCTGTACAAGCTTTAGTTAATATTAATTTATTCGTTCACTGTCTAGCACCTATCCTGTTCAGAACCGAGGGGGTGCTGGAGACTATCCCAGCTAATTTAGGGCGTTATGTGCGGTACACCCTGGACAATTGGCAGTTAATCGCAGGGCTAACACTTAAGAGACAGACAACCATTCACACAAACATTCACTCCTTTGGACAATTTAGAGTAGCCAATTCGCCTATGCACAATCGCATTTGTTTGGAGGCGGGAGGAAACCGGAGTACCCGGGGGAAACCCATGCAAGCAGAGAACATGTAAACTCCACACAGAAACACCCTGGGTAGGAATCGAACACATGAGTTTCTTGCTTTAGTCAATATTTTATACCTTATTTATATTGGACAATACTCTAATTCATGATACAGTTCGATTTATGACTTTCATTTACAGTCACATTTTCTTACCTCTCACCCTTTGCGTTGGGGTGCTGCACATTGGCTTTTTCTTCAAGTTTCTTCCTCTTACCTATAGACGAGGAAATATTTCATGGTATCAGTGGCAGCATAAACAGAATGGATGTTACCTCGAAATCACTTCAAACAAGTTCATATGCAGTAGAAACTCACCGGAGCTGGACCGTTATATGCCAAATGTCTTCCTCTGTATAAAATAAAGAGGATGACCTCAAACACTGCAGATGTGAATCATCCGTGAAACCTGAATGTGTATTGATTTCACTGACCTGCTATTCAGAGGCTTAGCGAGATCTTCGAACTCAGCCATTGAGCTTTCTGAGGAGTGGCGACTCCTCCGGCCCTCCACAGATGTGCTTCTGTCTCGGCCTGCAATCCCCCGTCTGATCACCCGAGCAACATGTTCTCTGGAGCGTGAACGACCTCGTTCATTTAGGACTGGCGATGACAACATGTCCCTTCTGACCTTCCTTTGGCTGACAAGAACAAAAGTCAAATGTTACAGAGAAGCAAAGCAAAAAATATAAATAAAACTCGAGTACAATATAAGAGAAAACATCTTAAGAGACAATAAAGTGGTCACGAAAACAAAAACTAGCAATAAAAATCTTAAAAGCAGAAGTAAACCTAAGGATGACCAGCACAAGGAAAACAGCCTCACTTCTTGAGTTCTGACTCTTTTTGGCGTCGTTGTCGCTCTTGAACATAAGCTGTTGGGTCAAATCGTGTCCCTTGAGACCCTAAAAAACCCCCCCAAAAAAAACCTTATCATACATATAGTATCCATATAGTATATGAACTTTTTACAAGTGTGTATCAAATCACATGTTGAATCATGTTGCATATGTGCATTTCTTTCCTTGTGTGCGTTTATTTTATGGCTATAAGCATTTCTTTACTAATCTTCACAGGCAATAGAATACTAAACACTTTAAGGCCCAGTTTCGCAGACAGGGCTTAGCCTTAGCCAGGATTAGGCCTTAGTTCAATTAGGATATTTAAGTAGCTTTAATAAGCATACACTAGAAAAACAACACCTTCAGACAAAACAATGGCAATAACATTTTTTAAAGATATCTCAGTACGTAAGTTTCTTTCAGGTAAAACAGCTCAAACATGCATTTTAGTCTTGGACTAGCTTAAGCCTGATCTATGAAACCGGGGGTAAATGTTTTATATTAATAAAATAAGTTGAAATATAGATACTTTGGCTCTGTAGAACTATTGTTTGAAAAGTACAGGGCCAAACAGATGGACTTACTTACCATCACTGTTAGAACCGAATGTAAAAAGTGATCTACCACACAATACAATACAAACATACCTGTTGGAGATGGTGACTGTCTTGAGAAGTGGCTGCGTCTTCCTGAGGAACCTGACCGTCTCCCTCTTTCTTCTGACCTCCTGCTCCGATCCTCAACTCTGTCTCTGGACCCTGAGCGAGCCCTCACTACAGCTCGAGGTAAACTGCGCTCCCTTAAGGACGACTGTGGAAAATCTGCATCACCCCTGGGCCCGCACCGGCCTGATAGAACCGGAGTAATCCGCCTACAAAAGTGAGGTAGGAATGGCTTAAACGCTGGCACACAGGATTAGACAAAGATGCAACTAAAGAGATTAGACAGTTCCATAGCACTTACCCCCGGCGCAACACGGCTAATTCAGTGGTCAGACTCTTCACACGGATTTGTAGAGCTCGTTCAGAGGCCCTGAGTTCCTCCAACTAGGAAGGTTAATGAAATTTTTTTGACCAATAATAATAAATGAATCGTGAGGTATGAATTAACACGGCATTGTTGCTGCAGGTCTCTGCAACAACCCAGTCTTAAATGTAATGAAAAGGCCCATGTGCTGTATTTGATAAAGTACTTCATGCAAGCGAGAATGCAGAAATCACACAAACACCAAAACCCCAGCTCTCAGGGCATGAAATAGAATTCTTTAGAAAAGCCATGCTGGGCACTATACCTTTGTGGCGTCTTAACATTAAATAATGTTAATATCGACATATATGACTGTCCAATTATGGTCATTCTTAATTAAAGAACAGTAATAGCTATACCATGATCAGCCACAAAACTAAAATCAGTGACATAATATGAATAACATCATTACATCCCAGTTAGTAAAATAAATGAGTTGATTGCATTGGCCTATTTTTATTTATTTACTTGCTTCTGAACGACTTTAAAGAAAGCAAAATTGTGATTGCCACAAAAACCTATAATCAGTACATCACGGTGGCATAGAAATAAAAAATTAAAAATCAACACGGCATAATGCAATACTGCAAACGTTTTCACACAAGCCAGATTTCACACTCATACTGCAGCCATTTAAATGTAATTAATGTAAACTCAATGAAATTTTATTTCTATAGCACTTTTAACAATAGACATTGTTCCAAAGCAGCTTTAATGAAAATAAAGAATTAACAAGATAAGTAAAACTCTGCAATGTGTGAACTGCATCCCAATGAGCAAGCCTGAGGTGATGGTGGCAAGGAAAACCTCCTTAACAAGGGAAACCACTGTTCACTGACAATAAAGCTTCTTGAATCTTGAATTATTGCACGCCGCTACGGAATACTTGATTCTGATTGGTCAATCGCGCCATCCAGCTATTAGTTTTTCCCAGATAACAACCGTCAAAATGGAGAGCAAATTTCAAATTCAAATCTTAGTTATCACATACACACACATGCAGTGAAATGTTTTTATTCCAGCATATCCCAGCATACAAATTTGAACACTGGGGTCAAAGTGCAGGGTCAGCCAGAACGTGCAGCGCCCCTGGAGCAAGTGAGCTTAAGGGCCTTGCTCAAGGACCCAATGATGGTAGCTTGCCTGGCGCGAGTTTTGAACCCCGACCCTCTGATCACTGACACAGAGCCTTACCATTGCGCCACCACCACCCCGCCAGCTTTTTCTTCACGGAACCTTTGCATAAGACCTAATAAAATATTTCAACTCGTTAATATTTTGTGTCTATACTTGAGACAACTTCAAGTCCAGTTCAGGTTCAAGAAGTTTTATTTAAAATTTTTAATACAGTGAAATGAAACAATGTTTCTCCAGGACCGTGATGCTACACATAACACAAAGTCACGCAAAGCAGAACAAGTCACATAAGAACATAAAAAAACGGAACAGAGCACTACGAACAACAAAAAAATGCAGGCAGTGCAAAACAAACAGTACAATACAATATTTATTATATTCTTTCATGTAACAACACTGAAGAAATGACACGTTGCTACAATGTAAAGTGGGGTGTGTACAGTTTGTATAACAGTGTAAATTTACTGTCCCTTCAAAATAACTCAACACACAGCCATTAATGTCTAAACCCTGGCAACCAAAGTGAGTACACCCCTAAGTGGAAATGTTCATATTGGGCCCAAGTGTCAATATTTTGTGTGACCACCGTAATTTTCCAGAACTGCCTTAACCCTCGGTGAAGACAGCCTCTAGCTGGTCTGCGCATCCCCTGAGCACTCTGACAGGAAATGTTGTCTGGACCAGCAGATGTCCGTGGGTGAACTATTCGTAGAGTTTTCCTCACATCAGCAGTGGTTAGACAGAGCACCCGGTTGTTGGGAGGTGGATCGGCCTCGGTTGTTTTGTGCTTCAAATCAAGCGTAGAAGTCGTTCACCGTATCTGGGAGGGAGGCGTCGCTGTCACGGACAGGTGAAGTTGTCTTGTAGTTAGTCATTACCTGGATGCCCGGCCACATGCGCTGTGTGCCTCCGCTGTCATGAATGTAGCTGTGGGTTTTCTGAGCATTTCACGGGCAGTTCGGCTCTCTCTGTTTTTAGGCCATCTTGTCCTCTGCTCTGAAGGCAGAGTCCCTGGGCTTTAGCAGCGCACGCTTTAACGGCTTCTGATTGGACGGTGCAATCAGTGCACTCAAGACAGCCCTGAAGAGCAGAGATGGATCCTGTTGGCCAGGTTCTCACCTGGTTTAGAACCGATTTCGAGCGTCTGATGAGCAATCTGTATGCTGGCATTAGCATAACAGCGACGTGGGTCTGAGTATCCGAGGTCTCCGCACGGTACACACTGGGAATGTTTGTGTAAACAAGATCTAGCGTGTTCCTCCCTGACGTCGCAAAGTCCACATATTGATGTAATTTCAGGAGCACTGATTTGAGATTTGCATAGAAATCTAAGGCGATAATAAACAGTCCGACGGAGATCGCTAATAGCCCCATAGAGATAAGACCTCTTTAACATTAGAGCTGGGGGGAATGTGCACTCCGACAATGTAAACAGCGGTGAATTCCTGTGGTAAATAAAATGGCTTGTATCTAACGGTTACAAACTCCACAAGCGATGAGCAATATTTAGAAACAACCAGAGTTTTTGCACCATTCCTTGTTGATGTAAATACACACGCCACCACCGCGACTCAGTTACTTATTCACTTACTGCACAGTAAGACTTGTTTCTTATCTGTTGACACTAAACAAAGCTAGGCCGTCTAGCTGGATGGCTGAGTCCGGAACTCTGTCGCTGAGCCACATTTACGTAAAAAGAAAAACACAACAGTCTCGACACTTCCGCTTCCATCGTCCTCTCTCCCGTCACCGGAATCAGGTGACGCCGAGGGCTGAGGGCCTGGACTTGGTAGCAAGCAGAGTTCGCAGAGTTTCTCCAGCACATAGTCATGCAAGCTGGTTGCTGCAATTCTTTGTAGGTGTCAGATGCTTTGCGGAAAGTGTCACAATTACAAATAATTTTTATAATATTTATAGGAAATAAATGAGGAAATATGAAAAATTAAATCCTTTGATTGGTTTCCTGATCTGTAAACGTAAATTTGTTAATGTGACAGTTATGCATTTCGGGTGGATATTAGAGAGCTGTATGAGTGGTGATGATGCACTGTATTAATGCGAGTGCTTCAGTCTTTTGTCCTTAAAAACAGTGTGAATGTTTTGTAACAGGATATGTTGTGTATTGCTTTAAATGCATCATCTCATGCCTATAAATTCATTCAAAGTTAACAAAATCACATGACTAGAGCAATGTCTCATCACACGCCAGTGTAGACGCACCTGCTCCATTAGATGGCGCTGTTCTTGGCACCTCTTGCTTGCTGATCGTTGGCTCTTCGCTCTCTCTTTTAAAAGCTGCTCCTCTAGACTGCGCACTGCTTCTCTGAGCCCCCGGGCCCCTGAAATGTTGCCAGTCCCAGCTGACCGCAGCCGCTCCAGAGCCTCGGACAGTGCATCCTTCTCCTCCCTGACCACAACCAACCTAAGGCAGAATAGTACATTTCAGCTGATCCAGTTAGTACAAAATAACTTATACTTATATAAGTATAAGTCAATAATGAAGCAGAAACGCAGCTCTCTCTTGATCCATTTCACTTTGTAGCTTGTTAAAAGCCAAAAACAGGACTGACTCTGCACGCATGCGGCGGAGCTCCTGGTCGGATACTGCGTGGTCTCTTTGCATCCCAATGGCATTGAGTTCAGCCCTCAGAGCCCTGATCTCTCTCAGGAGGGTTGCAGGATCGGGTTTCCCAACGTACGGCAGTGGCAAAGGGTAGTGGATCCTAGTGGAAGTGCATAAATAGCATTTCAAATAAACAGCCAAAACAAGGTAAGTGCTTCTTAAGATGTACATTAAAGCTATGACATGAACAATAAATGGAAATCTGTCACTCCTAGTAATAAAGTACTCACAGTGGGACTTACTATTCTTGCTATTTTTAAACTTGAACTAACATCACACTGAAAGTTACAGAGGGAGCAAACTGGCACTTTCTTCCATAGTTCAAAGTGGTATCTTCCCAAA
>JAOUQX010000017.1:11962327-11975382 GCA_028566295.1 Liobagrus marginatus | reverse complement strand
CACACACACCCACACACACACACACACACACACACACACACACACACACACACACACACACACACACACACATCCCTATTTAGCAATGAAAAGCTTAGACAGATGAAAAAAGGTTTCTAATTGAAATATTTTGCTTAGAAAAAAACATGTAAGGGAACCAACACATTATATTATATAAAAAAAAAAGACAAGCGCTCATGCATGAGAATGGACTCTCAAAAAAGCTGATGCAATCAGCTGACTCATTCATGAGCAACACATTACAAGCTCATTTAACAGCCCCCAGTGAATGTGTAAAAAATGCTGATTACATCGGGCTTGTACAAAAGCTCTTTGTCAGCTCAAAGGTTTCAAAATGAATACGCACCAGGTAAGGTTTTCAGAGGTGTCCAGGCACTGGTGCGGTGACCATCTCTGTATCGCAGCTGGACAGAATGGGAAGTACACTGCAGCGGTAATGGAGAAATCCAGCTCCAGTTATAATGGCCCATTGGATTTGCTTTCAATTCTATTGTTTCCTATAAGAGGCAGCAGATAGAAACAACTTCATTTTAAATCAATGCCAACGCTAATGAAGTTCAAGGAATCAGGACACCTACATATAAGCAACTCATATTTCCTGCCTGCTATAATTAGGACATTTCTGCTTATATTTTGCTGTCATACATCATGGTGTTAAGCCAATGAAACTTTTGCTCGAGCAAATATAGAAAAAAACAGTTTTAAACATTATGGTCTTGAATGTACAACAAAGTTCTTCCGTCAGATTTTGGTTTTTGCTCATTTTTCTCTTGCTCTGCTTTTATTTGTACAATTTAAAAATGTAACTTGTGTACAACTGTGATAATCTGTCTGAGAAAATGCCAACAAACCTAAAGACACAAACATAGTCGCTGTTTAATTTTACAATTTGGCTAATATGATTCTAATTGTTCAGGCTCTGAGTTTCTGAACAGTCACTTTTTTGTGATAGTTAAATCGGTTCCATTTCTTCTTCTTGTAATTTATATTGCAAGATGATGCATGATGCGGTTATTGGGCAAAGGCATCTATCTGCCTTTTGGTTAAAATAAGAATCAAATGTTTTCATAATGTAAACATCCACTTACATTATGTACCAGATTCATTTGCTCGGTAAAGAAAATCTCGATGTCGTAGGTGACATCGTCTGGTGTGATTCTGTTGGGGAAGCCATCCTTCCACTCAATGTTCATTTTCCAAACACCCAAATCATGCAAGACTTCATCTGGGTTCACTTTCAGCTCCTCAGGGGCAGATAGTTTCTGTGCTGTTAAAACAATTTTACAATGTTGACACATGAAACCTGCAGATATAATACTAAGTCACTGTCAAATAACCAGCATTATGCTCTACATGTACACAAAGCTCCTAAATGTTACAAATGAGCTCAATATGGACAGCATAGACTTGATTTCTTTTGTAGCCCAGCAGTGTGGGATTTTCCTCCTCCCTGCAGAGACTTCCTGCCCCATAATGCCCTTTTCCATGAACTCAGGGCCAGCCCATTTGTTGCCAAGATAGAGGTCTTCCTCTTATGCAGGAAATCATGTCTGATTCCTGCTACACACTGTTATATTTTTTTTTATAAATGATCTTTTTTTATTTACAGTTCATTTATGGTGTGTTTTTCTCCAGCATTTAGTAGTTGTGGGTCACATTCTTGTTTCTGCTTGTTTACAGTACAGCAGTATGCTGTTAAAAGAAAACAGAGCATAGAACACAAAACTGGGCCGAAGTAAATTTCAACTTTAGCTTCACGTTGCGTAATGAAGGATGTTTGATTTTATGCATGCATTATACTGTTTTTGTGATGTGGAGCATTCTAGATATCTATACATTACAAGCCTGCATCATGATATATCATGCCATGATGTATTGCTAAATTCCAATTTAATAACTCGTTCAGCTAAAAAAGAAAGTTAAAGCAGGGGACCTTTGACAAAAAAGCACATCTAGCTGCCTGGCGCACAGTAGGTTCATAAGTAAATTTACTGCCAGTTTTCTGCTTTACTGTTTGAACACCTATACAATGAAAAGGCATCACAAGACAGCTTACTACAAACATACCATAACTTTTCTTTAGTTTTACATTCTTTGTATATTGTCCTTACTTATGTTCTTCCTTTATGTCCAGTGCACGGTTTACTGCATCCTTCTAAAAACTGTTTACAATCAACTGAAAATTCCACATTGTGGATTTAGACCAAACAGGAAAGCAACAATTGAGAGCCATCAGACTGCTGATGTAAAGCCTGGTTGGTGACCCTGCTAAGTAATCGGATCAAAAAGGTCAGAATTTAAGTTCACTTATAAAAAAAAAAAGCTCAGATTTAAACCAGTTATTTGTAACTGTGTTAATGTCACATCTTCTGACCAATCAAAATGATATCTTATCCAATCTTGGTACTGTGGTGCACATCCTGGTCCAAATGAAAGCAGCAGTTTAAGACCAATGTGTAATACCCTTACAACAGAAGTATGTAATTTGGTCACGAATTTCTAGACAATGTTGACTAAATCTGAGATGAGGGCATAGGTAATAGTTATTGGATAGTTTTCATCTTAACGTGTTTTTAGTATGCTGTGGTGCAGACTCACCATCCTGTTTGCCTCGTACGATCAGCATCAACAGCAACACACACAGAAACCACACGCACATGGAGGCCATGACAACAACTCACACAAGTAATGAACATGAGTAAGTTGATCCTGAGGAAACAAAACAAGAGGTTTCAGTGGGTAGGAGTACAGGATAACCCCACGATAACATGTCACAAAAGTCTGCGCTTCCTGCTGTAGTTTACATTTTGGCCAGCAACTAGTGTTCATATCATGTTCACGGTTCCACACAACCGCCACGTGCAAAATCATTGCTTATTTTAGAAACAATACTGAAACCAGAAACATATAGCATCATTCATTAATAGAGTGATTTGAGATTCTTTTATTAGTACAACAATACATCACTAGTTAGATTATAGCAAAGTTGCAGAAAGTAAACGATAGCTTTTGTTCGATTTATTAAATACTTGAAAAAGTATTAGTTTGTCTACAAAAGAAAACATCTTGCTATAGTAGAAGCAACTTGGTATCAAACCTTCACCTTTTTAAGGTAAACAAATAATGACTTACATTTTATATCCAAGCAACATTGAACAAGCTTCGTTTTGTAGCTTTTCTAGCTAGATTATTTGTAGATCACTAGATCATTTGTGACAATATTTACCTGCTGATGCATTTCTTTTCACATTTAGAAAAGGGTACTGTGAGTTACCCATGAGTGTGAATCAATATATCAGCTAAGGTTGGTCCAACATCAGATTGCCCTCCTAGACAAACAAAACTAAACATTTATCACCTGTAAATAATAAACGCGTAGTGTACCTTTTACAAATGATATAACTCGTGAACTCTTAACGGAATTCGTTTTTCGAGTGAACACTTTAAAGGTAAAAGAAACAAGGAAATTAGGACATCATTTCTGAAATTGTAGGCTGGACAACAACTGGTGAACTTGCAATGTTTAAGAGACCAGATAATGTTGGTTAGCATTTGAACCTCACACATACACACACACCCCTTTCAGGTATAAAACAGGTGTGTTTATTCGACATTAACTGTTGGTTTACAATGTATACATTTCACCTACCGCTTAAATAAATTACTGTATATTGAAATATTTTTTCCACTATCCAAAGCTACACTGGCAACAAAGTCATATTAATAAAAATGTATATCTTAAACATGCTACCGACAGAAATAAAACCGAATAATTGCATTAAACAAATAGAACTACTATGCTAATTATCAGGGTTAACAATTATCATGGTTGAAACGTCACGTTAAACACATCGATTAGGACGCAATTACGTTAAACAGACCATAATAGCCAACAGTAAGAAACGATTCAAAAGCGCCGAAAATTGGCCTCAGATTCCAACCTGAACACGAGCGCGCTCGCGTTCTTATGTTTAATTAAACGACAGACATACCGACAAGTTGTTCCTCTTCTTTAAACCGTCTTAGGCTGAAATTTGGTTCTTGCTTAAATAAAATGTAAAAAACAAAAAAAACAAAAACAGAAATAAGAGAAAAGCAGAAGAGCCGAGTGTGGACTTTTAGAGCGTGTTGTTGAGGAAAAGGTGCTTAAGAGAGCGGAAGGCAGAAATGGGAGTGTTCGAGTGAGAGGAGGTTCATACTGGAAGAAGGCACCGCTGTTCCTGGGAAAATGAAACGGCGGCGTGTTGGCTAACAGCTATTGAGGCTACCTGTTCCGTCCTCATTTTGTGTAAACATAGTATAAACGATATAAAGAAAAACGATATAATATTAAACCACGTATCATTTTCGGCAAACATTGTATAAACTATAGATATATGTACTCGTGTACTGTGTATATTTATTTAAACACCTAATGAGAACTTTTTATTCCGGAAATTATGAGTCAGGATCTTACTTTAATAAACACCTCCGAATAGGAAGTAGAAGCAGGTCCGTAGCTAGCCTAGTAGAAGAGGGGGCGTTTTCTTTAATAAAAAAAAGTGGACATTTTTTCCTCCTCGTTTTGTATTTAACCTCCTAAGATCCGAGCTTTGGCTTGGCTTGAATTTTAGTACTTCCACGTACTATGTGGACACCAGGTTGTAGAAGGTTAAATATTAGTAGCCTATAAATATTGTCCATCTGGATGTCGTTGACCTCACAGATTTTGCTATGAGTAAAGTCAGTTGCTGTGCCGTATGAGGTTAAATGTCGTGACCAAGTTTAAGGAGAAACACAGAAGTGGTGCTTCTAACAAGAGTAGGGACTTCAACCTGGCTTCAATTATTTTTCAATGAGGCGAGACTCCCTTATACAGAGCAACTTACATTTTACATCCAACTGAGCAGTTGAGGGTTAAGGGCCTTGCTCAAGAGCCCACCAGCAGCAGCTTGGGGTTTTGAGAAATGCACCCACCATTTTCAGCAGTCCAGCGCCTTAACCACTGAGCTGCCACTTTCCCACCACTTAATACTGCAATTTCATCACAGTGTCTTGTGCAAGTATTGTTCCACCCTTGAACCGTTCCTTATTCAGTGGTGTTACAACATAAAAACTAAAATAGACCTCACTATGATTATTGCTGAGTTTTAACTTGTTAATGAAGTGCATTCGAATATTTTGGCTGTAGATAAATCAAAGCCCTGGACGTTTTGAGCTCTGCTTTGTCCCCTAGTTGAACAACAGAGAACAGCTCTTTCTTTAATCTACAAAATTGTGGAAGATATCATTTGAACTAATTCATTAAACAGTCAAAACAATTCCTTTTTTTTTTTTTCAATTTTTATTAACAATGCATCCCTTTCAGAAGATTGCTTCTCAAGGCTCTTTTCTAATGCCCCAAACAAACACTGAACTATACAAGGGCAACCACAATTAGAGAAAATAAAAACGTTACAAGTATGTACAATGTTTGAGACGTTTTTTCCTAAAGGAAAAATATAAATAACACTTCTTTTGCATCCGTTCCTGCAATCTCAATGTGAAATGGTTCTTAATAAATGTAATACAGTGCTCTGCAAATTGTGCACGTCAGAAGAGAAAATATGAAAGAAGGAAAGGTGCATCTATTTGTTTTACAGGACTGATATACACCGGTGATGGAGAACAGAGCCCTCTGAAAAGAATACAGTCACAGGAAAAATAGCCAATACTCACTAAAGTTTAGTACAATGTTTTTCAGTGGCACTGAAACCACCAGCGCTGATCATGCTTCCAAAAATGACTCATGCAGCAAATTACCAGCATTTTACAGATCAACTCGCAAGATGGATCATAAGCGCTGATATTGCATGAATGAAAAGATGTTTCTAGTTTCACATGTTCACATGCTCGATGAGTGACAGTACGGTAATAAACGTCAACAGTTCAGAGGCATGAAAAAAAAAAATCAGCATTGCAATATGATCTCTGGCGCTTTTATGCTTTGCTGAAACAGTCTCGTGTCATCAAATCTCCTCCATCTCATTAGCCTATATAAACTGAAGGGGAGTTAGTACATACACATTTCAATTTTTTTTAAAAAGATAGTAATTAAGCTGCATTTCAAAACCACACAAGAACTGGCTGTTCATTGCCAGTCATTTTAGAGCCATGAAATCCTTACCACGCATCTTAAAGAAAACAGTAATAATAATAATAATAATAATAATAATGAACCCTTGTGTTTGAAAAGTCAAAGCAGATAAAGATTAGGCTAAATAATAAATTAGAAAATAAAGGTGTGACATTTTCATAAAGTCTAAACGAATAAAAAAACAAAAAAAAAAACATACAAGGCAAAAATAATTAAAGATGCCTAAACAGCATGACTGGTCCAGCCACGAAGAAGCGAACAAACCTATCAGTCTGTCTCAGTAAAACCAATCATCATTGATTTGGACTCAACAGGCACGTTGAATAAAACGATATTCTGAATACCGCAAACTTATCATTACAGATAAAAGCTAAGCCCGATATAAACGATCGATCTTTATCTGATGAACAGCTTAAAGATTAGTCTTTGTAAAGGCATTGCTGTGGCTTCATTGTGAGTGGGCTATTTATTGTGTCATTCTTACGTAATTGCCAGGACAAATGAACAAATAAGAATTAAAATAAGATCAGTATCAGTTAAGACATATTTTATGCCAGACTTTTCTATCTGCCGCTTCACATTTTTCAACATTTAGTCTAAGTGAAGAGCAGCCTTGAACCACCAACATTTTGCAGTTTTTGCAGTGGCTCGCACACCATACCAGTCCTAGCAGGCATTGTCTCACTACCCGCGGCTTGCTCTCTAGATCAGATTCATAGTGTCATCAGTATTGCAGATGAACTAACTATTGGTGGAATGCTGGTGATGAGCAGGTTGTTTATTTCTGTAGCTGTAGTGAACTGAAGATGTTCTTGAGATGTTAGATGTCATATGAGGTACTGGTTAATGTCCTGAATATCTATATGCTGTTTACTAAGAAAACATGTCATAAATCTCACATTCACTCACTAATAAGGCTTCTTATCACTAACACTTCTATGTTTGTTTTTCTTGTTTACTTCCAAATCCTGACCCGATTAGAGGTTTAGACGCTCCAGTTGTTTTTTTAAGGCAGCCACATTCTCATCGGATAGGAGGTTAAGGAAATGAATGGCAAGTGTGTATGCAAGTGTAAATGCAGGCCAGTGTAAATATGGACTTCAAACTGTAGCTAAACACAGAACAGTTAATGAGGTGCTATCAATCCGTTCCCTAAGCAATGTGTTCCATTTTAAATAGGCATCCTGCATATTCTGTCCATGTCCAGAACTAAAGCAAACCAAACAATACTTTAAAAGCAAAAGCTCAGAGCATTTAAACAAAGGATTAAAGATGCTAAGATCTTGAGGACACAGCATGATGTATGAAGTTATTACTCCAGAAAAAAACTCAAACTAGTTTTGTAGCGCTTTGTAGACTTATTCATTCATTCAATCGGCAATTTTCCTGAGAGTGTACATAAAGACGTCTAGACGTTTTCAAATTCATTAATTAATTTATAGTCATTTATAGCGTTTATCCTGTTCAGGGTTAGGGGGCACTGAAGTCTATCCCAGCTAACTTGGGGCATGAGGCGGGGTACACCCTGGACAATTGCCAGTTAATCGCAGGACTAATACTTAGAGACAGACAACCATTAACACTCACATGGGTTACTTGTTACTCACAAATCCCACTTGCTCCAGTGCTGCTGGACACTGGCTGACCCCGAGCTCTGACCCCAGCTTCCAAATAAGCTGGGATATGCGAAAAACTACCTAATTTCCCCCCGGGGATTAATAAAGTATGATAAATAAAACTCCAATTGACAATTTAGACTAGCCAAGTCACTTATACGCAATTGCATGTGTTTGGAGGCGGGCGGAAACCGACGTACCAGGGAAAATCCGCACAAGCACGGGGGAGAACATGCAAACTCCACACAGAAAGACCGTGGATGTTTTCAAATTCATCAATAAAAATGTATCAGAGCAGGTGTTTTATAACTTCGGTAGAGAGTAGAGCTGGAAGATGGTCTGAAACGGCTGGCTAAGTGGAAGAAAAGATACGAGGGCATAAATTGCATATATACGCTGATCTCTGCTGTACATGTTGTACCACGTATAATGTACATGTGACCAATAAACTTTCAACATTAGTCAGTTATAATCGAAATGCAATTGTGTTTCCGTCTGTTTATCTCTTAATCTCAATTAGGGGCCAAGGCTGAGTTGAAAGAGGCGTCTGCACTGCCATTAGCTACATTAGCATCTTCGCTGAGATGTCAACACACTTCTTGTTGACTGCGTTTGATATTCAAGGACCATTGACTAATTGGAAGGCTACAACACAAGTTCAACACTGACATCCACACTGACCAAAGCTGCTGTTAGACTCACTGGGGGGAAAAAACCCGGGAGGAAACCGGAGTACCTGGGATAAACTCCACATAGAAAGTCCCTAAGTGGGAATCAAAGGGGGACCTTCTTGCGTGAGGCAACCATGAGGCCACATGTTCTAGTATAGCAGCTTAAAACCATACTTTCTCTATAAATGACATGATAAAACAACAAATGTGTTCAAATGTAATTAATATAATCATTGAAATGGGGATATTTTCTCGACAAAATATTTGAAAGTAAATGGAACTTTTCTGTCCTCTGCGACATGGATGAAACGCATAATGTTTTATTCTTCGATTAGTAAAAAATACGCTTCGTATAAGAGCATATGTTTTCCGGGTCATTCTCATTATAGGAAAATAAACTTTAAGATGCTAACAATAACTCTGCTTCTGCCTTTTTCCACCACTTTATTGTTGATTACTTATTTTCTAGAAAGTATTCCTAATAGCGCCATCATCAGGATCAATGTGACATTGATAGAAAAGTTGAATGGTGGACTATTTTGCAATCCTCTAGTGACACTCGATCCTGTGATGGATAAATGTAGAGGCCACATTTTATTTGGCAACTGAACGCCTGCATTTGAGAGGAGTCACTGTGTACCAGCCAATCAGAACTGATGCCCAGTGAATGAATGAAATATATGGAAGCAGCAGCCTTTCCTTGACTTAATGGAAAAATGAGAGCCACATTGCTTCAGTGTTTTTCATAGCTTTTCCAGTGAGTTACGAATTAAGGATACAAACTTGCATCATCCAGACTGGGTGAGAGGAGCATGTTTAAGCGTAAACATGAGTCATACTTCAGTGCTGGCTAAGAATAAAATGGTTACTGCCATGCAGACAGCTGGCTCTTTAACTGATGATTGTCTCACATGTGGGAGTGCGGGTGTGGATCCCAAACGGAGGCGTTCTCCTGTTGAATTATTCAATTACAGGCTCGCTGCCTATTTTTTTATATATATGAATTAAGTTAGTGATACAAACCACAATCGTGTAGTGTTAAAATCTAAACTCCAGAGAGATCCAGAGGGAAGAAGAGCGATCATGTTTGTAATTTTAGTCCATATCCGAATGTGTCCATGACTGTCCAGAACAGAGAATCAGCATCTTGTACAGCTTTCAGCGGATTTCCGTTTTCCTACTGTCCCCACACCGTCAGTGCTTTTACACGCATATCTGTCAGTCAAAAGCTATATTTTGTTTGCAACTGCAGCTGCTGGAGCTCAAATGAATCTTTCTTTTGAATTCAGGCTTTTTTTTGTTCTGGCAGTAGTTTTCCATTGATCTCTTCATAAATGCGGCGTACCGATTCTTCTCTTCCTCCACAGACACATTTAACGTACATCACTTTACATGCTTTTTTCAGCCTTCTATCATTGTAGTCACTTCACGCCACCTGGTCCATATTCTCCCGGTACCTGTTATTGCGTCCATCCTCCATAAAGTCTCGGCCAGGCCAGGAGCGAATGAATGAGGAGGTCTGGGTAGAGAAGGGTGGACGAAGTAACAGTTTGCACAAGCGTTACAATATCAGGACTCGGGTGGAGAGTTTACAGTGACTGATTTCAAGGGCATAGACAAAATGCTCTCGGCTTCCTCATACAGCTGCGAGGAGGGAAAATGACAAACATTTATAATATGGACAAACAAACATGTTCAAACGAGTTTCTAAACTACAAGGAAAAGTTATGTCTGAGATTACCGGAATAAACTGAACGTCTTGGAAGAGCTCCTGGATAAAGCGTCGAGAGACGAGTCTGAACATGCAGTGGGCCAGCAGGTAAGACACCTCAGAGTATAAGCAGATGTCATCAAACGCATACGGAAACTTCTCCTTGATTCTACAGAAGCATTTGGACAAATATGATATTAAACCAGACTCTTAGTCGGTCATGCACACAAATTCCTTCTTATTTAAAATGTACTAAATCAGGATAAATAATCCAAATCCTCACACACTCGCCTCTGCAACATTATTTACACATTTTAAACTAAATATTTATTGCTTGCTGAGCAAACTAACATTTTGGAAAAAACTCACAGAGGCATTTATGAGGGTGAACTATTTAAGCTGTGGCAGATTCTCTGTAATGTAACCGGAGACAAATGAAGCGATTTTAAAAATTAGGGTTTAAGGTTGTCGCATCAAGTGCTGACTGTGTAAGTCATTTACTGTTAATGTTTACTGCTTTTTGGAGTAGACTCGGTAACTGTAGAAAACATTCTCTGTACCAGTTATCAGATCAAATACGGAGTTTAATCTATTACTGTATAATATTTTATAAATGAAATTCTTGACTATAAAACACATTCAAAAAGCCATATTTGTTTTACAACAACTACATTTAAATGTTTCGATAAAATATATTAACTATAAACAGCCTTATACCTTCACATTAACCTACGTTGATCATGTGGCAGCATTACAAGGCAAACATTTTGCAGATGCAATACAAAGCTCAGTTATAACCAAACATCAGAATGTGTGTAAAAAAAAAATAAAAATAAAAATAAAAAGATTTAATTGATCCCAAACCAGCCCACCTGGCACAAACATTCACAAACATTCATGTTAAAACAGCATAATGCAGATAGGTCTGAGGCAAGGTTGTAATTTAGGCGGGTGTAAAATGTGTAAAATGCTAACTGTATTATTTGCTATCATTGTTTTTTAGGAATATAGATAGCTGCAGAACAGGTATAAGTAAATGGAAGACTAAACAAAACAAGAGTGTTGTTCAGAAACGGTTGGAGCATCTCCTTACGTGAGCAGTCCTGTCTCATGGCCTTTGGTTCCTACTGATGAGCTAAGGTTGATGACCAGCCGCAGCACTTCTTTCCTCAACAGAACTCTGCAGGCTGGAGCGTCTTCTGGAATAGTCTTGACTCCTGAAAGCAAGTCAGCTCCACGGTTATATCAATGAAAGATGATTAATATAAGTTTTTACAGAGATAAAGCCTCACAAAGTGTCAGCTATTTGCACAAACTCAGGACTTTTCCAACAGCAAAATACATTACATCCATGGCCATGAGTACAAACGAGCAAAACTGGCCATGTTCTCGGGGTGGGAGACAGGCATCACACTCCCCCTGTCAATCAGAGATTCACTGACCAGCTCTGAAGCCTACAAGCTCATGCATGTTGTACTTTCCTGTAAATGTGTTCAACTGACCTATGAGGTAGCAGTTCAAATTCAGCGGATGATATTTTTTCCTTCCACGGAAATCTACAATGAAAATTCTATACAAAAATATAAATGTAATCTTGTAAGCTGACTGGGGTTCAATGGTCACTTTATTCTGGCATCCTTTTAGCATCTAACACTTTCAGAATGGACCCGGGGCATTACTTAGCACAAATAATGGATTGCAACATGCCCGAATGAATAAGTTTTTTACAGTGACACGAACATGAAGGCCGCAAAAGTCAGTGCATCTTCTTATACTGCCTCATATGTAGCATCATAACACCACATTAGCAGGATTTTTATTTTTGTTTATCTAACCATATACACAATAATTTGAGAAATAAAAAGGAAATAAGTAAAACCTTCAGACAGACATTAGGGTCAGCTGATTTTACTGGATCGACTCGAAAAAGAATCACAGAAGCTTTAAAATCAAAATAATTTAAAGCAAAGAATATGTAACACGCTACTGGACAAGGTGGCAGATGATTTCATTAATACTGCTATTGACAACAATTCACATCCAAATGAGGGTTTAAAAATGAATGTTTCTTCATGACTATTTCTGATCTTTACATTATTAGAATTTGTACTATGAGACAGGCACGCATAACAATAAACTCTGCCTTAAATTAGGCCAAAAAGTTGGGTTAATCTTACCAAGAACCAGCTCTGTGCTACGGGTGCTCCCGGCGGAGCCCTGGGACACAGCATCACTACACCCTGACACACCGGAGAACTTGGAATGGTGCATGACCTCAAGGTGATTGTGCACAGGCTGACTGCACCACTCTGTGTATGAAGCATCAGCAAAGTCTGGGAATGATATAAAAACTGTTTTACGGTGTTTACATTATGACTGCAATATCAAAAAAACATGCTTTAATCAGGTGGTGATGGCAAGCATAGGCTCTGGAAAAAGCTACATAATAGCATCATCCTGCAGAATCCAGCAAAGTGTTTCATCATATTTTCATTCTAAAGAAGGGTACACCAAAAACCAATTTGTGTCCGGTTGCCAATTAAGTAACTAATGCAGTGATTTTCAACCAGTGTGCCGTGAGAGATCGTCAGGCGTGCCGCGGGAAATTATCTAATATCACACACACACACACACACACTCACACTCACACACACAGCTATTTCAGTGGGTGGCAGCAGAGGGCGATAAATGCCTGTAAAGACAATAGAGTTAGTGCGGCACGACATGTGACAGTTTGGGATCTCAGCAAGGCGAGCAAGTGACAGTGATGGATTTTTTGAGAAGGGAAAATGCAAATGCCGAACAAGGCCCTGGACAAAATTCTGACACAGATGAAGGCCCTAGTATGAGTGGTCAAAAGAAAAAAGACAAGACGGTGAGCTCGAGGCAATACAGCGAAAGCTATCTTTCATTTGGATTTA
>JAOUQX010000017.1:11946652-11962227 GCA_028566295.1 Liobagrus marginatus | reverse complement strand
TGAAGAACCCAGAGAGGGATATTTGATCTCAGAAAGGGTTATTAATATTTGGATATGTGTGGTGCGCTGGAGTGTCAACAGGTTTTCTGGAAAACAATAAATGATTACATTTAGGGACCCCCGCGATTATCACACTTTTTCTGTTAGAGACTGACCCTGGCCCCCCATCAGAGAAGGGAAAAGTTATGTGGCCCTCACTGGAAAAAGTTTGGGGACCCCTGCACTAAGCACATCTAACTTTTGGGAGACCTGAAATAATCTTCTGGTTATTTTATACCAGCCTTTTATTTATACCAGTCTTTCATTTCTTTCTCTATCCAGGTGATTGCATACTGCTGCTACAATATTCAGCACTGGACTCCATGACAAAGTGTTTTATCTGCTGTCTTTTCCTCCGAATATGATTTCACTGCATTAGAAGTGTGCTTGGGATCGTGATACGATTTCAAATAAAATAAGTTCCAACCAGGCGCTTTCCAGATGGAATTGCATGATGAATTAAAATCGGTCTGTACTTTTCAACTGGTTGATGGTTCAATCAATTCTGACAATATTGGCAACACCACTGGGTGAAATGCAGACCCAAACCAGGACAGACCCTCTCCACCATGTTTCACCAAAGGCCTCATGTTTCTCACATATTACCGACGATTGGATTTCAAACTTGGATGTCACTCCATAATACTTTCACTCTTAATACTTTTACACTGATCTTCATTCAAATCTTTGTGAGCTTCAGCGTTCCCTAGCATTCTCACCCTGTCCCCCTTCTGAAAAAGTGTTTTCTTGGCTGCCATTAGCATATAGAAGCTGTTTTTTCAGATTTTCCCCGCATTTTTAATACTGCTTACAAATATTCTGTATTTTATGGTTGTATTTTAATAAAGAGCGGGATAAAGAATTATATATGGTAGTTATGCGATTGCTAAAACAACAAATCCTATGGTGGGCTAAAATATTTGCAAAGTACTGTATAAAAAGTATTTAGACATTAATGGCTGTGTGTTGAGTTATTTTGAGGGGAGAGTAAATTTACACTGTTATACAAACTGTACACACGCTACTTTATATTGTAGCAACATGTCATTTCTTCAGTGTTGTTACATGAAAAGATATAATAAAATATTTACAACAACGTGAGGGGTGTACTCACTTTGGTGAGATACTGTATATAGATTATTTGCACTATTATGCACATCAATGTATGAGTTGCGTTGACATTCATGGGACCATTCCAATGGAACCAAACTCCGACTTCCTCCAACAACAAGTCTGTTGTGCTGCAGTGTGTGTCTGCCCGCAGTGTGTCTGAATTAAGAACGTTTTTGGAAAATCATGAACCGTGACGAAAGTTGGTGCTATGGCTCACCTGAACGGCTTTGCGTGGGGGTGTGCGAGTTGCAGCCTAGAACTTTGCAGCCCACACAGTAGAGGCAGTTCTCCTCCGTGTGCTCCTGCAGTCCGGTCTCCTCAGAGTCCAACATCTGCTGCTGATCTGCTCGGCTCGCGGCCATCAGCTCTGTAATGCTGAACTGAGACTTCAGTACGCTGTGCCGTGATCCATCAGAAACTGCCAGTATAGAGAGAGGGGTGTCAGAAAACGGAGGCATATATGGGACATCTGTGTAGGATAAATGTAATCAGCAGTTTTACCATCAGACTCTCCAGAGAAGAACTTTGCAGATCTGTCCTCTGAGGGTGGGCTAGTCCTTTTCAGGAAATATGCAGTGTCTTTTATCTATTAGCACAAAACACAAAATGACCAGAGGACCTTAATGACATGGCTAATGAGCTACTCGCCATTGTGCTTGGGTAGATATTTGATCGCCACAGTCAAAGCTGCAAAAGGGCGAGTTAAAGCCTGTTCATAGCAGATATGACAGAAGTGATGACAGGAACTAACGTGTGTCACAAAACAAACAATATAACCATAGAACTAAACATTTGAATGAATGATTCACACTTGCAGGTGAAATTATTTGATTTTCTTTTTAAACATTTATTTTCATTTTTTTTATCAACAGTAACAGTAGCAAATAGATGATTCTATTTAATAAGAAATATTAAAAGTACATTTGCACTATTTGCTGTAGATGGTGCTGTTACTCTTTTTGCA
This sequence comes from Liobagrus marginatus, assembly GCA_028566295.1. Classification (NCBI taxonomy): domain Eukaryota; kingdom Metazoa; phylum Chordata; class Actinopteri; order Siluriformes; family Amblycipitidae; genus Liobagrus; species Liobagrus marginatus. The sequence continues at coordinate 11,960,111 of JAOUQX010000017.1, read as the reverse complement.
GAATGAACTGCGCGTGTACATTAAGACCATGTCCTTAATGACATGAAATGCCACTGCTATTCTTCTCCACTCGCAGTTCATTCGCAGTTTACTGTGTGACGTCTAATGAATCAAATCAATCATAGATTTAGAAGAAATAAGAAGTATTAGGTGAGCTAACGTCTCCTCTAAATCTTTAACCCATGACAAACTGCTGTTGTATAAGAGGAATACAACACTTCAGTATGTGTTAAAGAAAAGAACACTTAGGTGATTAGAACTCATCATACCACCCCAAAGTTGATCGTTTATCTCAAAACAGTAAATCTGTTTCTATTTTTTTTAATTTTGAGGAAAGAGAAAGAACAGTTGACTCCATGTGATGATTTTGCTCATTTAGCACATAATTCTATTAGGTTGACACTGAGAATGGTACTTTAAAATGAGGAGTACTTGGAGCATGTTGTTGATGTCGACGGGTAAAGCAAGGCCGATGTAATCATCCGAACTGCCGTAGGTGGCGCTGGACACCATGGAACGCACGGAGGAGGAGCGCTGCAGCGTCGTCTGACTGATGGGGCTCAGAAGGTCTTCCTTATCCAAAGACGCAAAGCTCAGAGCTTTCAGGAACCTGTGCACATGGAGGAAGCTGTTCAGTTATAAGAGAGACATTGAGAGTAGAAAGACAGAAGTACAGAGAAAGAACGAGAGAGAGCGAGAGAGAGGGAGTGAGGTGTCTAAAATGCTCAATAAATGCTTTACACAACATATTTTTGGGTCACTTGTTTAGATTAGCAACAGATTACTCATTAAACTATTATAGCTGCTAAACATGATCTGGGCTGTTTACGGTATGCAGTACACATTCAGATGTGGAAACGCTTATGGGGGGGAAAGGGTTCACTTTGATAATGTGTACTACGCATTCTGCAGGCAAATCAAAGTCACAGAGGATAAGGTTCTGCAAGGTTTTTTTCTGAAAAAATTAGCAGAAGGATATATGGTCTTGGCTGCAGGATTGAGGAAACATTACATGGGAACAAACAAGGATGGAAAACAATAAAGGATGGTAATAAATAAAAAACTCCAAGCACTTTTGATAACAGCTTTTAGGGTTGCGCATAAGCAAGGGTGAGAGTCATAACCCTAAACAAATGGAATAAAATGACAGAACCGGTCTTTCCAAATGAATGAGAGCTGCCAGCTCCCAGACTGATCCATGTGCTGTGGTTGGAGGGAGCGGCGATGGCGCCTACCTGAGCCACGGCCCAGACAGATGAAGCGCTTTTTAAAATACCTGAGAGGGATCATCAGAAACAGTTCAAATTATTTTCATAGTGGAGTCCAAAGGGGTCACCAAGTGTTTACAAGTAAAATCTACTTTGGAAGAATATATTGTAGTATTTATGTATAATACATGGTTTATTAGTTGGGGCAGGAATTTTACGTAATGTGTCCACATTACTCATATGAAATAACAGTTTGTTTAATCCAAGCCCATTGATAATTAAAATCTGAGCCTGGTTATAACTTTTATATAAACATTTATGCTAATTTCATCAACTCAACATTTGCATGGAGAATTAATTCCTCATAAAATCATAAGACTGCTTTTACGGGAAGGGGTTTTGTTGGTTCTAACACAGCCCCACACCATAAAACCTTTATCTGGAATAAATCATAAATCAACAGAACTATGTTTTAGGAAAACTAAATAATAATGAGCCCAACGCAAAGCTACAGTAACCGGACCCACCCAAAGTTAATTATAATTACCTGCTCTATTCCTCTTATCCTACCAACAGCAAATGAGGTACCTGACCTTTAACGTTTATCTATTTATCATTACATTTACTAAACAAACTCCTTCAATCACAGTGTCTTTGACACTATATATATAGAGAGATATGAGTACACCCCTCACATACTTGTAAATATTTTAAATCTTTTCATGTGACAACACTGAAGAAAATACCCTTTGTTAAACAAGCTGTACACACACTACTTTACATTGTAGCAGTGTAAGTTTGCTGTCCCCTCAAAATAACTCCGCACAAAGCCATTAAAGTCTAAACCGCTGCCAATAAAAGTGAGTACACCCATAAATGAAAATGTCCAAATTGGACCCAAAGTGTCAATACTTTGTGTAAGCACCATTATTTTCCAGCACTTCCTAAACCCTGGCATGGAATTTACCAGAGCTTCACAGGGGAGGGAAAATGGCTATTTTGGCCCAATAGGGGTGTACTCACTTTTGTTGCCAGTGGTTTAGACATTAATGGCTGTGGGTGGAGTTATTTTGAGGGGACAGTAAATATACACTGTTATACAAACTGTACACACACACATATATATATATATATATATATATAAATTGTTGCTCTAACGTCTCTTGTCCCACATGCTTATCTTTGTCTCAGTTACAAACTATTAGTAACGACTCTGTTCCATTTAAATAAGCAGCTCTGCACAAAAACCTCAGCATACTAAGACTTGATAACATGAAGCATCTGCCACATGACTCTTGGGAAATACTTTTAGAAACAATAACAAAACAGGGTGAACTCACTGGCACAAGCCTGCGTTTTGCCTTGCAGCTGAATCTGCTGTAGTTTTTATGTTCCACTGTCACTACAAAAATGAAGAGGCATTTTTAACCGTGGAAGCGATTACCATACCTCTTTAGAGAGTGTTCACGAAAAGGAGTCAGAAATACAGCACACCAAAAAAGCCTGTTTGTACAGCCTTTTCTTCACCGCTGCAATCCAGGCCTTACGTTGGAAATCAAAACCCTTTTAAGTTAGTTGTAGAGCTTGAAGAACCGCCGAACACTGAACAACATAGTCCTAATATTAACGTCCAAAGACATGGCTTCCTTGATCTATTAAACGGTATTTAATATAGTTAATACAATCATTTGACTGAAATGATTTGCCTGCTGGACAAATCATATCCAAAACCACTATAACTCAAAAGAAACTAATCCTATATTACAATTTGCGTCTTGTCTTTGAAAATTCGGGAGAAAATCTCTATAGCTGCAATAAACAGGCAAATATTAACAAGCACATTTAAATAATGAGAATGCTCATCCATGGATTTGTTTAAGGCTATCTTAACATGTGTGGGTTCTATGTTTCTTATGCATGTTGTTCTTTCTACTGTAAAAACAGGACGTTGGCTTAATTTTTTTCAGAATGCCAAAATATATTGGATGATTGACCAATTAAATCGGTAAAATCAGGTTGAGCATAATTCCAAATTTCTTCTATGCTACGAGAGCATAAACACTGCAACATGGTTACACAAAGTTGCTGAATATAAAAAGGTGCATCTAAGGGCTTTCAGACCTTCTCGGTGTGAGCCTGGAGTCCAGACTGCCAGCTTTCATTGTAATTGTGTCGGTGAAGAGCACATCCTTAGCAGGGGAAGCCAGCGCCTCACTGTGGGAGAGGGATGGGTGGATGCGCTGCTGCTGTAGCCGCTTGAGCGTGGCATAGCCCAAGGCATCCCTGGGGCTCGTGTACATAAAGCTACAGTCCGTCAGGCTGGTGATAGTGGTGACAGAGGGCGATTTGAGAGATTGCGCCCGTCGCGGCAGTGTGTGAGACGAGCCTGGTGGAACCAGCAGCACTGAATTGGATTTGGAAAGAGGAAGGTGATTGGACTGGGGGGTAAGTGAGTGAAGGGTCCGGATGGTCTGTGCGCTGACAACCGTGCTGAGGCTGACGCAGTCCGTGTCAATGGCTGACGAGTCTGTGGTGCCTGCCGTGGTCTCTCTGGATGGGCTCGAACTCATAGAGCTGATCCCGCTGGTCGTTGTGTCCGTGTTAAAGCTTTGGCTTCGGCTCTTGAACTGAGCCCCGCCTCCAGAGGTAGGTCCATCACCTGCCAGCCTCTCACGACTGGTCTGTTCATGTTTCATGTCACCACCTGCCATGTTGCGCTCTGTAACTCGTGGCAGACGTGACTCACTCTCCCCAATGATATCCTGCTGTTCATCCCCTTTACTTCCCATGAATGAGGTCTCCAGGGTGACTGATGGGCTCTTGGTCAAGTCAGAGAACACTGGGCTAAACACATCCCCCTGACCTGGGGAGTACACAGAGGGTTCAGTGACTGTGCGGTTTCTCCTCAGGCCTCCCAGCTCGCCAATCAGCTTCTGACTGCTGCTACCTTTAGGGTCACTAGTGCTTCGCGGCTTCTTTCCGGAGAGAGAGATGAGGAAACGGTTGCGTACAAATCGGCTAGATGCCAGGATTGTGAAGGGGCTACGCTCCTTTAGCAGCTTGGACCTGATGTACAGTGGCTGCTCCTCAGACAAATCAGAGGAATCTTTATAGTCATCCATGATGTACATGCCTGAAATGTAGAAACCACTCATCAGAACAGTTGAGGTACTGCTAGGTAGATTTAGGGGTCAATAGTTCGTTTTATAATATCCAGAAGTTATGGCGGTTGAATATTAAAAACATTTTGGTAGCATTTATCAATTTGAAAGAAAATTTGTCACTTAATTGTACTGAAATGTTATTGTTGAGAACAAATTGAAACAAATGTTTTTGTGCAGTGTCCCAATATATTAAAAGTGATGTTAAAGTGATTACATTCAGTAGTTATTTGATTGAAGTCATTGTTTTGTGGCTAAATCACTTGATACATTTTAGGAAGATAAAGTAAAAAAAATCAGTCAGAGCATCACGTACTGGGCTGATTGGAGTCACTTTCACTATTGTGTCTAGAGCTGGTGGACTCCGAGGTGAGGCTGAGGGTGCTGGGCACTGATGAGAGCAGGGTGGGTGGAGGTGGCGGCTGTTGCTCAAGCTCGTCAGGCACCACAGGCCACTGCTGTCTACGACTGTGTCGAACCGCATCCCAGCCCTGCAGCTTCAACAACTCACAACCCTGCTTTGTCTTGGAAATTAGACCAAGTACGTATAGACATGTCCTGAAAGAAAGAGGGAGCAAAGTGTAATGTGATGCAAAAGCGGCTCATTCGATTTAAATGCGCACACATCAACGTAATTTACTGGTTACCCACCCCCGGATGGAGAGAACCTCACAGTGGTGGGCCATAGCCACAATGTCTGGGATCACATTCTCCTCTTGTAGTAGGTTCAGTCCCCAGTTGGAAGTGCCAATATTACCCTGAACACAAGCAGAATGATAAACGGCAACTGTTTTAACTTTTTTACCGCTACTTTTGTTTCCCACCTTTAAAAAAAAAAAAGAAAACTGTACTAACCAATGCCCAGAGAGCAGCTTTAAGTTGTTTGATGCCTTCCCATGTGTCCAGCACTGGGGTGCGCACAGTGTAGCTAAGGTCGGGTACGATATTCTGTCGGAAAGAGAGAAACGCATGCAGGCTGCATAAAAGGAAATTTAATTGAACATGTGTGGGTTACAAGGAAAACCATTCTCACCTGAGACTCTATGAGATGGCAGCCTGTCTTATCATGCACAAGCTGACCATACAAATGCACAGGAAGATAGACATTTGGCCTTTGCAACCTGAAAATCAATGAAACCATTGTTCTTAGAACAAGAATGAACGAAGGAGGAAATTTGCAGCAAAAGAAAAGGGGAAAATGTGTGGACCTTTGGTTGCTCCGTCGTACGTAGTTGTCCCCATCCACTGGTTTGCGGTATGTAGTGAGAGCCTCATTTAACTGCTCCTCGATTAGATCCACATACTTGAGGTTATATTCCTGCAGGACCAAGATTCACATTACAATGTAAGCTTAAAAACATTCAAGACAAAACTAAACAGTTTTAATGAATAAACCTTAGAACTGCAACTAAAACACTCAGGAGATGAACACTTGATTTTCTAGTGCCACAATATGATTCAGTACTGTTGAATTCTTTACTCTGTTTATATTAATGTACTGATGAATACATTAATACTATAGTATGACTAATAATGTATGTACAGGCAATTCAAATGCCTGGTTTAGAGGAATAAAACACATCATGGCATGCTCTTAAAGGAAATACGTCACACTGCCTCAAGTAAACATAAAAGTAAAGAAAGCCTTGAACTCTCAACCGCATACTAGATGAGATAAATGTAAATTTCTCTGGATAAGGGTGTCGGCTAAATGTTGTAAGCGTTCAACTTAAGCCAAGAACAGGAGTCGAACACTACAAGAAAAAAATCCAGTCTTTTTCCAATCTTCACCTGTCCAGTTTGGGAAAGTATGTGTCTAAACAATAGCCTCAGATTCTTGTTCTTGTGCTGATCAACTCCTGTTCTTGGGTTAAGTTGAACGCTTACAACATTTAGCCGATGCCCTTATCCAGAGAAATTTTTTTTTATTTGCTGAATCGCCAATCTCCCTCTTGTTTTTTTCTTTGTAATTTATTTAATAATAATTTAAAAACAATTCATATATGTTTATTCTCAGTGGCACTGTGGTTAGCACTCCTGCCTCACAGCAAGAAGGGCATGGGTTCGAGTTCCACCCAGGGTCTTTCTGTGTGGAGTTTGAATGTTCTCCCCGTTTTCCCCGGGTACTCTGGTTTCCTCCCACCTCCAAACACATGCATAGGTGAATTGGCTTCTCTAAATTGCCCATGGGAGTGAATGCGAGTGTGAATTGCAAGTGTCTGTCTCTAAGTGTTAGCCCTTATTAGATTAACTGGCGATTGTCCAGGGTGTACACTTCACAGCTTAAGTTATCTGGGATAAACTCTGGCACCCTCCCAACCCTGAACAGGATAAGTGAATTCATAGAGAATGAATGAATGAATAAAATAGCAGAACCTGTTCTTGTGAACCCTTGCATGTTGTTACACGTTTTAAAGATCATGAGTGAAATGTATACATTTGTTTGTTATTTACATTAACAGATGAAAATGTGCTTTTTTTGCATTTATTAAAAACGTAATAACTGAAATTCACATTAAATGAAATGTCTACTAGTGTGTTTGAAGGGGGGGGGGGCACAGTGGGTGTTTTGTACATTTTAAATGCTAAAATAGGGGTCTCATGAAAAACAGGCTGGGAAGTAGTGCAATAGCCCTTCCTTAATTATTTTACTTTGACGGCACATGCCCAAGTGTTTTATTCCTTAATTAAGGTAAAAGCCACAATGGCATCTTTATGACTTGTTTTGATTACTCAAAGTTTTTAACTAGTTAATTGTAATACTAAAACCGCTTCCTACTAGTTAGATCATAACTCATAGTGCATGGGATTTTTTTTATTTAAATTAACCAGATGCTTGTTAGGTTTAGTCCCTTAAATACAGGTGTAAGCAACAATAAAGATAAAGTACCTTCTGCCATTTCTCCAGCTGCTTACTGACGTAGCCTCTCTCGTTGAGGTAGGAAAAACCCTTAGGTATGGACAAGAACCTGAAGAGTAAAGAACAGATCAATTATAATACGGAAGATGCAGTCTATTTATTAAGCTCAACGTGACACTATTGTTGAAAACTGTGTGCCACAGATCAAAAGTGGCTCATTACAATACTAGATTTAATCAAACAATAACAATAAAATGCTGGAAACAGAATAAGAGCTCATGGCTCTAACTGTAATCAGCATTAAACTTTTTTTTAAATCAACATGTGCTGCTTAAAACAGATCCCCATCTTACCTCAAAAGCAAGAGCACACCCTTGTCCCCAAGGTGAGTCAGTGCAGGCTTCAGCTGAATCAGTGCATGAAGATTCGCCTGAAGACCACAAAAAGTAGGCACCCAAAGTTTCTGTGAAAGCACCTCAGACACTATGTTACCTTTAAATAACAGGATTACATTAACGCAATCATTCTAATATGCTCCTTAGTAAAGAGTAAATAGTAAACAGTTCATTAATATAAATAGAACCCATGCAGTTGTGGTTACGATAAAGTTTTCTGAATGGAGCTTAAAGGCAGAGTCTCTAGTCAGCACTTTGTAACAGCCGGAGGTAAATGAAAGAAGGTTTTTTGAGAAATGCATAACATTATGACCACTTTCGTAATATTGTGATGGTCTGCAACAATGCTATGGTAGGTAGTACATGTCAAAGTAACATCCAGATGGATGGCAGGTCCCAAGGTTTTCCAGCAGAGCACCCCCCAAAGCATCACACTGCCTCCACCTGCTTGCCTCCTTCCCATAGTGCATCCCGGTGCCATGTGTTCCCCATGTAAATGACGTGCACACACCGGCAATCTACACGATGTGAAAGAAACCGTGATTCATCAGACCAGGCCAACTTCTTTCATTGCTCCATGTTCCAGTTCTGATGCTAACACGCCCATTTTTGGCAGTGGACAAGGGCTCAGCCTGGGCACCCTGACTGAGTCAAATCCATTTCTTTCCTTGAAAAAGGCAAACCTCAAAAGTTTCTGTAAACTGTTACTGTAGCTGATCTCTCACCTTATCTTCACACGCCTCATCCAGTATATCTAGGGCCTCTATGGAGATGGTCTTGTTGCGGTCATGGAGCTGAGTGACCAGCAGCTCGATGCCCCAGTTGCTAAAGAACTCCACGTTGGCACGCAGCAACACACGCAGGTGCTTGGTGGCGTACAGTCTGCAATTCTGTAGGCGCACACACACACACACACACACACACACACACATTCAGTACTTCTACAAGTGCATCAAGCAATGCATTTTCTGTGATTTAAGAGATCAAATTATGCATTAAAAATTTTTCGATTATCGAGGGAATTAATTAGGTAATGAGGAAGTAATGGCGTAAAGTAATGTTTCATCCCTTAACTAATTTCAATCCAACCTCATATTTTAGAACAGGGAACACACATTCAGAAAAATGAAGTTCACATAACTCCTCAGTATACTTTTGTTATGAACTATTCATATTTTAAGGCAAATATTCACTAGTGTACCACAATATTATAGCTTTCTAATGGGGCTTTTTTTTAGTGAACACCCCACATGCAGAACACTCTAGATTCTGTTCTGTTACAGTCCCCACTTTTCTATATGTGACAACGCTATAAAGATCAGCTCTTGGAGCATGTGGTTTACATCAGTTGCAGCAGTGAGGATTTTGGAGAGGATGACTCGGGCTAAGCCGTCTCGGCTGTAGTCAAGTGTGGATACAGTCAGTTTCAGTAGATGGTCCTGATTCTTCAGGGAGCATAGGTTCAGCAGGCTACAGAGACAGAGATGTAGAGATGGATATGAGTGCAGAATTAAAGCCACACAAACTACATCTAATACTAAACACACAAAGTTCTCTACAGAGAAATCAATAAAAGCCTTTTGCACACGTATGTAAGTATTTCCACTTCTCTTTTTTCAAATACATTTCCTGTCCAAAATAAGAATCGGAAAAAATAAAATAAATAAATAAACAAATCGAACAATTGCTTGTTAATTACTTATTATTTAGCAGCTAAGAAGAACAATAAAAAACACACATATGTGACGCAAATGGTTTATTTAGCAACGTCTTCATCCTTTTTTTTTTTCCCCCCCGCAAATATAGAAACGCCTAAATGTCCAACTCATGTGTGTGAAATGACAATGAGACAGAACTGCTGCTCAAACTACCACTTGAATTTCAAGTGTTCATCCGAGTCTTATTCAAAATCTTTGTCCACGGTGCAGTCTGTAGCCCTGATTCACCAATTCAGAATCAGCCCAGCACAGATCACAGTCTGTCAACAGATGTGGGTGTGATGAAGCTGAACTAAATAACGTTGGTTCTGTTATTACAATGGCAGCTGTCAAAGCGTGGGATATATTAGGCAGCAAGTAAACAGCCAGTCTGTTCATTAGTGATGCTCCTATCGACTGGCCTGAGATCGGTATCACGCAATAATCACATTTTATGACTCAATCGGTACTTACTAAACTTGGCCGATCTTACGAACCTATCTTTATTTTTGTCTTATATTAAGTATCCCTGATATGCAGTGTTCTGCATAAAGCCAAATTTAAAGGCTTATTAAAATGTTCCCTGTATAAGATACACTGTATCTTTCATTAGTTAGTTCTCTGCTAAAACAATAGTTACATTTCATTACATATATTACATAATTACTGTAAAAATGTAACAAATACTGTATATAAAAATTTTACAAAGGCAACTTCTATTGTATTAATTTATCTGAAAAATGGTTAATGCTCTCATCCATGTGGATGTTATTTTGATAGATGGACATGCTGTTGTGTGTGTGTGTGTGTGTGTGTGAGTGTGTGTGTGTTATCCGATAAGCAGAAATGATAAAACATTTTTAAGAACTATATTTTAACATCAGGTGTGATTGCAGGTCAGCTGAAATAGTGAGGCATTGAATATTAACTGTACCTTAACTCTGTAGACTTTTCAGCAACTATTTTTATCTTACCACTGGAAGACACTGCATTTCTCCAGTAACTTGACGCCACTCGGGTGGGCAGAGAGAGTACCCAGGAAGAGAAAGTAATGCTGGCTGAGAGTGTTGAGGAGACCGTTACTCTGAAGGCTCCGGTCTGGTTTTTGCCCAGAGGACGAGGACAGCCACTGCACAATGTCCTTCACCAGATCCTCCAGATATACCTGACCATCCTGATGTGCGATGTGCAAACAAACCAAGATTAAACAACCATAAATGCATAAGCAGTTGTACAAATAAAAAGGAAATAAATAAAGCCTGATAGCATCACTGCTTTCACGTTCTCACTTCATCTGACTCCAGCAGGAACTCGATGAACTGGCAGCCAGCCACAGTCAGCTGTTTGGCTTTGCTGTGGTCCAGCTCCAGGCTGGCATACAGCCTACTGCTAGGTTTGTAGAAGAACAGAAGCCTCCGTACAAACCTAAAAGCAACCCCATCAAATTACCATCAAATGCAACGTACAGAAATATACGTATGTACTGTATGTTACAAGTATGAATATATATATAAAATAAGAAAACTAAACACATTCTTACTTGTGCATTTGTTCATCTTTGTTGTTGCGCAGATTTACATTTGGCCACTGCAACATAGAGTAAATTACGCACCATTTTACTCAGTTAAAATCCTGCCATTTAATCCGCTTCTCTCTTACTCACCTTTAGTATTGTACCGATAAGAATCCAGTTCCATTCTAGGTTCCGCTTGTGGTTGAGAATATGACTGTCTCTAAGATTCATCATTAGAGCCTCCTCTGTGTCCTGGGAACAAAACACACACGCCAAAGTTAAAGCAGCAGCAGCAGCATAAAAATAGAATGCAAATGAATTAATTTTATATGCAGTCTCGTGAAAGTCTAAAGCAAAATTGAGGAAATTTCTGAGGATCGATGTACTCCTCAGTACCTTAATGACGTAGATGTCTTTTTGGGGCCGCAAGTGCTGGTCTCGACAGTACTGTGCTGCAGCTGATTTGTGGATAATGTGATCCAGATAAAGGCTGTTGGGTTTGGGGCCTCGTTTCTTTTTCTCATGGAAGCGTTTCAGGTAGTTCACTGCGGCACTTGCACGTCTAACGCAGTGAGAGAGAGAGAGAGAGAGAGAGAGAGAGAGAGAGAGAGAGAGAGAGACGTACACATATATGGTCATGCTAATAAAGCTTATTGAATTGAATTGAATTGAGAGAACAAAACCTCAAGTTTACACCAGACAGGACACGCATCACATCAAAACCTCAGCCAATCCACACTGCTGGCAAGAAAACAACTAGCAGTGCATACTAGCATTCAGTGAACAGTTATGAGCATTTCTGGTTATTTTTCTGACAGACAAATGGTTAATTGTAGCTATTAATGCAATGAGCCTAGTTATTCGTCACAACTATGCTTATCACAATTATTAAATAACCGCCTGATCACGATTATTTGATCTAACTGCACGTATTTCAGAAAACCACGATCATTGTGTGCTGTAGTAACTGCTGCATCCCTTCTGCCATCTGACTGTCTCTGCACACAATACATTGACTACCATTGGTTTCACTTTACTACCAATGCTCTGCTGATTTCAGCACAGAGTTGTATCATTGCAATTATTTACAAGCTGGACTTAATTCTGAAGTCAAAAACAACAACAATCCCCATCAGGCTTAATTTTGGTTTCCCACCAGAAGAAAACGTGCAGCCAAAACACATTGGCATGGCTTGAATATTGCAGTTGAATATGCGAGAGAAAGAACAGCTAAAGTATAAGGAATTACTTCAAATCCTATCGAATTTTGAAGGAATTTGAAGGCAGCCACTGCCTCATTTTATATGCAGACAGTGAAGGCTTTCGAAACAGTAACCGAATGTAAATGCTACACTCTCCAGTGTAATGGTAGTGGTAGCTTAGTTTTGGTGTCATTCAGTTGCTGTCCTGCTGATTGGAAGATCATGAGTCTAATTTCCAGTACAAAGAAGTTGCCACTGCTGGGCTCCTAAGCAAGGCCCTTAATTCTTAACTGCTCAGCTTGAGAAATGAGATATAGGTTAGTCGCCCTGGAAAAGGTGTCTACTAAATGCCATAAATTTGTAAATGCATCAAATGGTGCTTACATAAAGAAAGGGTAATAGGATACACTGTAAAGGAACTGCAGCCTTTACTTAAATGCTCCAAAACTTTGACAAGCAATATTAATTTCCAGGCGATTCATCTCAGCTCATCTCAGCACTTCCCAGTGCCTTCTGACAAGATACACCCTAGAGAATGATACAGCTAATACACTTTGGAAAATCTCCAAGTACAGTATATCAGCATGAAATTGCATATTATCAAACAGAAGGTAAATGATTAGAATAATGTCTTGTATAAGCAATAATATATTATAGTGCTAATATTGTGGCTGCAGTGGGCAAACTTGGCTGGCTTTAAGCCATAATGTGCCTAAAGTGCTTTAAGCCATAATGTGCCTAAAGTGCTTTAAGCCATAATCTCCACTTGCCATATGCCATCATAAATGCCATAGCAAGTAAGCAGGAAAACACAGACTAGTAAATTCTTTCTAAATTATCTGAATTTGTAGAGATTAACAGCTGAAACATCCAGAAAAGGGTACATTTTTTGAATATACTTCAACAAAAATGTCTAAGTTGTTGCGACATGATGGGGTACAAAGTAAAACATTATTGACAGTTCTGGAGCGACTACCTGCAGTCAGACGAAGCCTGATTGATGACAGAAAACATGGGTACCTGAACTTGACCGGTCAGGATGTAAATGCCCTTCAGACTATTAATGGAGCACTGAAACCTTCATAACATGAAAATTTCATAAACGGTCTATTAGAGGAAAAGTATGTAACTTCAATGAAGACTGTGCTGACCTTTTTAAAAGAACTCTTATGGCCTGAATCCAAGGACACATTCTTACAAAACAGATTAAGAAATGAATGTGTGCTATTCTTGATAAAGTATAGCCAATCAGCAGCACTTCGCGAGCTCCTGAATATACCAGCGGTCATGACCCAATTAACAGTGGCCACAACAATGAAGCTACAAGTGTGTGCGTGCATATATACACATGCACACGTGTGTGTGTGTGTGTGTGTGTGTGTGTGTGTGTGTGTATATATATATATGTATATATATATGTGTG
>JAOUQX010000017.1:11844547-11854707 GCA_028566295.1 Liobagrus marginatus | reverse complement strand
TCTGTCCAGCTCTCTATCATGTGTGTGCATATGTATATATATATATATATATATATAGAGAGAGAGAGAGAGAGAGAGAGAGAGAGAGAGTGCAAATTGTTTATTTAAGCAATAGCTTTTTCTAGAAACATCCTACTTTCAGACCCATTCAGATTTATGTTAACTAAGAACATATCAGTATTTTTCTTCCTTAAAAATTCCCGTTTCATGTTTTAAACGTACATTTTCAATGACAAGGTTTTTTGTTTATATATCTATCATGAGATCATGATGCTACAACCTCCATTTTTCACCACATATTAGCACCACACAAAGCACTTTGAAACTAGTCTCAAACAAATATCGCATTCTATTGGGTCACTCTTTTGCTTTCATATGACTCTTCTTGATCAATGGTTTCTTTCTAGCCACCCTCTCATACAGTCTACTATTATGCAGTGCTTATAATAAATTTGTACTCTTACTCCCTCGAAGTAACTGTTTGTCTCACTGAGGCTTCCCTCACCAATCTCCTCTCATTTGTTTTTTCACTGGCTTTTCAAGGAAGGCCTGGCCTAGATAGAGTTTGTGCACTATGATGCCGCTTCCATTCATTTACTATCAGTACTATTTTTGTAACGTCCAATAAACAAGGAAACTTATTTGTTTTCAATTAAAATGATTGTTTCACTACCAGCTGGAAAACGTTATTAATTATAGCATCCATTAGTTTATACAAACCTCTTAGTACAGTAGTTGCGGCACAAATTAATCAATGTCAGTTCAGCTAAGATGATTTTGTTTCTTAAAGCCATTTCAAAGTTATTTGAGTTCTTAATAAAAAGCAATTGACTTTTTTTATTCATTGTGAGAGAACATGAGTTTGCAGTGCAGTCATGCCATACAAATCTGTATTCATCAACTGCTATACAGGTAAATATGAAACTTTGTAATAAGGTTAAAGGGATTAGTAAAATGGTGTGATTATTAAAATGCTCATGTGTCCTGGGCAGAATCTGAGTTTGCAACCTCAGCTTTAGAGAGCTTAAATCATGAGGGCTTTTTTTGCTTTTTTCCTCTCCCTCCTCTTCCTCTCTCTTCTCGTCCTTCCTGCTCCAGCTGGGTGCAAATGTGAAGAGAGTGCAGGCAGTGAAGCACACCAGTCTGAGGAGTGTTAAGCACTGAAACTTACACACATTGTCCTTCAAGGTATGGGATGGACAGAGCAGGACCTCAGATCTAGTCTTTAGACTTCTGAGAGATGCCTTACATATATACCTTCATACATCCCTGAGCATTTACTGTCTTCTACAGCAGTTATATGTTCAACACGTCCTGAAGTATTTCTTGCCATACAGTTCCCTGTAATTGAGATCTTATTATTGAAATGAAAGTGCATTAAAAATTGCGTGTTAATATTCATTCATTCATTGTCTAGCGTTTATCCTGTTCAGGGTCGTGGGGCACTGGAGTCTATAACAGCTAACTTAGGGAGTGAGGTGGGTTACACCCTGGACAATTGGCCGTTAATTGCAGGGCTAACACTTGAGACATACAACCATTCACACTCACATTCACTGTAATGGACAATTTTGAGTAGCCAATTCACCTATGGCATAGGTGAATTGGCTACTCAAAATTGTTCATATGGTCCTATGCACAATCGCCTGTCTTTGGAGGCGGGAGGAAACTGGAGTACCCAAGGAAAACCGCATGCTAATATAAAGCTAAAAAATTAATCAACATCTTCTGACCATAATCAGGAGAGATTTCAGAATTTAACATAAAAAAGGGGGAAAAAATCGCACCCGATATGTGAGTGATAAAGGTGACAGCTTGTGATATTTATGTGACATTATTGAAGGTGGGATTTTAAAATCAGTTTCTTTTTATAACGTATCTTTTTCTCCCTCCTGCTGTCCTCCAGGGCCGGATGTTCACTGCCAAACCATCCTTAACCCAAATAAATTTGGGTGACAGAACAAGACGAGAGTCACATGAGAGACGAGATGATGGGAAAAAAATGGGAGGCGGCAAGTGAAAATAGTCAACAACTTCACCATCATCTACATATATACATGTAAAAAAAAAAAAGAGAGAGATAAGAAAAATCTTAACAGAATAAATAAAGGAGCAGCACTTGAGAAAAGGGAGGAGAAAACTAAGGAGATCTACCTGTACTTTTGTAACATTTTTAACAACAGTGTTTAGAAGAAAACAACTATCGTAGCGCATGACCTTTTTGTATAAAAGTTCATAAAAAAACGAAAAAAAACAACAAAAGTGCTTCCTGTCAACTGTAAACGCATGATCGACTGCTGGTGCATGACCTATGACCTTTGAGCTGTCATTATTTATCAACTAAAAACTGGACGAGGAGGAGGGCCGTCACAGGATCTGGGGTGAATATAGGGATTTGGAACAACACAGCCAAATGAAAGGCAACAGTTTGACAACACAACACACAGCTAAAGTTTACGCTGAACCCATCAGTGCTTCATCTCCACAGGCCCTTTATCCTGTTCTTATATGTGATATATGCACTCTGTGCTATGCGAATGTTGTCGTGTGTGTGTGTCTGTGTGGGTGTGTGTGTGCGAGTGTGTGTGTCCATATTTAATGCATGTGTACTTGCTTCCGGCTGCTGAATGTTGTTTTTTCTGCCGTGACACTTTTTTTCTTGAATGTGTGAAGAAGACAGAGAACAAACCTGCCCGTATGTGCGTGAGTGTGTGTGTGTGTGTGTGATTATAGACTTTTGTTCTCTGTTGTGAAATGTGTTTGTGCTTCCTTAAACAGTCCTCCATGGTTTTGTCACTTCCGGGAGGAGTCAGAGGATCCCCCCCACTGCGTAGTTTGAGTATTTCAAGAAATCTGGCAATCCCGCTTGAGGTTGTGTGTTTTTTTTGTCAGTCTATGTGTGCCAGCGCAAAGAATGGTGGAAATGCATATTTTGAGAAACTGAGCATTTCAGCCAAAAATCCTTAATAATATGTGTAAGCAAAATGCTCCTAATGCTAAAGTGATAGTAATTGCTATTTAAAATTAGGTGATGCTTAGCATTTATCATTCTGATTGGTTAGTAGGTGCTGATTTATTATAGCAGCTTGAACATTAGTGCAGCTTTGAATCACATAGTTATATTAATGCCCTTGGTGGTGGGGGTATTATTAGCAGTATTTCTATGGTAACAGGTCATTCACAGGGATGTTCAGTTTACAGCTTGTCTGGACTAATGCAAACTTCTCTTATTTACTTTAAACGAATGAAGAAATTGTGAATAGTAAGGTAACATCAGTTTATAGTTAATGTTTTATGAATGTTCACAAAAAAAACACTATCTGGAATTTAAAGCATTTTAATTATTGGCAAGTTGTGTTATGAGAGAACTAAAAACACTCGGGGGTACAGTGGGGGAAATAATGTGATTTTGTAATTTTCTACGGCAGGTGTATTCTAACAAAGACAGACAAAATACTGTATCAACAAAAAATCCAGAAAAAACATTAACGAAAGGTTATATATGAAATTGTATTTGATCGAGTGGAATAAGTATTTGATCCTCAAACAAAAAATTACTTTGTACTTGGTGGAGAAACCATGTTGGCAAGTACATTAGTCAGACTTTTCTTGTAGTTGGCCACCAGGTTTGCACATGTCTCAGTGGGTTTTGGTCCACTGCTCTACAGATGCGCTATAAAATCCTGAAGGATTCTTGGCTTTCATTTGGTAACTACTCCACCATATTCAGCATCTCTCTGCCTCCAAACATGGCGAAATGAGTTGATGCCAAAGAACTATATTTCGGTCTCTTCTGACCACATTGCATTCTTCCAAGCCTTCTCTGAATCATTCAGATGTTCATTGGAAAACTTCAGATGGTCCTGTACATGTGCAGGATCTCAATCCATAATGGCGAAGTGTGTTAGTAATGGTTTTCTTGATGTCTGTGATCCCAGCTTCCTTGAGATCGTTAAAAAGCCCCTCGTATATTTCTGGGCTGATTCGTGACCTTTATCAGAATCATCCTTACTCCACAACGTGACATTTAGCATGGCGCTCCAGAGCGAGGGCGAGTGACTTAGCTTATATTTATTCCATTTTCAAATTATCATGCCAACAGTGGCCTCTTTCTTCCCAAGCTTCATGCTGATAGTCTTGAAGGCCATTCCAGCCTTATGCAGGTCTACAGTAATGTCCCTCACATCCTTTTACAGCTCTTTGGTCTTGTCCATGGTGGTGGAGAGGTTTGAATGGAAGAGATTCTGTGATTCTGAGATTCTGAGCGGTGTCTTTTATACACACAACGAGTTGAGATCAGGAGAACTTTCCTAAAAGGGCAGGGCAAATTTGTGTGCCTCATGGGCACATAAGCATGTGGGTCAGATACTTATTTCACTTGATCAAATACAAATTAATTTATAACCTTTCTTTTATGTTTTTCTGGAATTTTATTTATTTTTTTTAATTCTAGACGGTTCATTTCTTTTTAAGGGGATAAACTTAAAAAACAAGCAGGTATAAAATAATTATTTCCTCCACTGTATATAGTATAGATTAAAAGAAAAAAACGAAGCACGGCTGCATTTCTTCAACTCTTATCTATGAGCTATGAGCCATCTGTTATTAAAACGCTCTAAAAATCTCATTATCTAATTTCACATATCAATAGGGTTCACCTATTTAGCTGCAGAAGCATTTGTTTGCAAATAGAATGTTGGACTTTTGACTGAAAGATTGTCTCTGCAAAAAAATTCTTATTTTTTCATAATAATCTCTCTCGCTCTCTCTCTCTCTCTCTCTCTCTCTCTCTCTCTCTTTCTCTCTTGTGCTTCCCGTTTATTAAATGGCGTGCTTCCTTGTTACCTTTCCTTGCTTCCCTTTGTACAAAACAGTTGAAATCCGCTCACTGAAGCCTCAGTAAAGTGATGTTTTTCTTTCAGAATTGCTGCAAAACCATTTAACACTGTGTTTACACTATCAAGTGACAAACGGCTTCTGCCAGTTGTACCTTGTCTCTTATGGGTGTGTAGCGGCTGCTGCTTTATCTCTTTAGGCGATGTACTGATTGGCCTTTTGTCGTTCCTTTGAGAAACATTAATAATTATAACTTCTAGTCAACTAGGAAAACTAATGAAATAGCACACTCATTATTGTAAATGGACTTCTATTTTCCTTAATAAGAGGTTATAACCTTAATGAAAGGATTCCCTGTTCAATTACAGGGAGGCCACAAGCTTAGCCTCACCTCAAATTGATCATTTACATTTACAGCATTTGGCAGGTGCACAGTATCCAGAGCAACTTACACCCGAGCAGTTGAGGATTAAGAGTCTTGCTCAGGGGCCCAGCAGTGGTAGCTTAGCAGTGCTGGGAACTGAACCCTGGTCTTCAGATCAGCAGTCCAATGCCTTCAAGGGCACTTTACCACTTCAAGGGCACGTGTAATTTGCTCGTGCCTGTTGCTATCACTCTGTTGTTGTGTTTAAAGACACTTTTTATTATATGTCCTTACGTTCAATAGGCTATCTAATATATTACATGCTTGAGTATAACAGATAGATTTTTAGTTCTGGCATAAAACTGCACTGAAAAAGCACAAGGCGAGGCAGCCAATAGCTCGGCTTTATTAAAGAGGGTGGGTGTAACGCCACGGGTTTATGCTTCTTCTGATATTGCTCTTGTCCACAGAGATGGGAAGTGATGATATTCCGGCTACTGTAAGGATTAAGAGCACAAAGAGTGCAGAACAAACGCACTCTATCTAAGCCTGTATAATTTAAAATGCTCTTCCTTGGCCAAATATGTATCTTGGAACATTTTGATATGAGATATTAAACATAAACAGTAATCAGTTGTCAAGCACATAATTAGATAGTGAATTGAATGTACTTTATTGAGGGGAAAAGATATTTGTAAGCTATGGAACGCACCAGACGTCACTGGAATGGCTACAAGTCACTTTGTCATATGTTAGTGTGAACATGCAGTAGAGTCATCCATCAGTGACTAAAATGAACCATTTACATCTTCAAGTTGTTACTTCTTGTTTCTGTATCATTTTTTTTTTTTTACTTTGTCTGGAAGCCATTTTTATTATCTGAGATGTTAAAAGAATTAATTCATCCTTAAAGATGGTTAGGAGATGTGACTGATCTGAGAGGCATCAATTAGAACATTGGGAAGCACCAACTCTTTATCTTTTATATGTGTGTCTGTAGCTTTGCCTCTTTTAAAGCCCAGCCCACTTCCAACCTCTAAATATGACTGATGTAGCAGATCATATTGCTGTCCTGTTCATATGCATTCTACATTATCAAGGCATTTGGTCCAGTTTGCCCGCTTACCAATTACACTCTGAGTTACTTCTGATGCATCTGTGTGTGATGCATCTGACACAAAATGACATTAAAATATATGTTGAAAAAAACATTTTAATTTATCCTTATAGGTGTACAGTAAAGCACAAACCGATAAAAATCAATACAGACAGCACTGTGATCGTCCACTTTTAAATTATTTGACCCCTGAACTGTGACAAGTGTCTGTCCGCCGTTGGTTTTATAGATCACTCACACACACATGCACAGAAACATATGAATACCATTTATTTATTTAAGTAAATATTCAAAATTGACTCCTACATGCTTTTTTAATCATGCACAAATTCCTAATCCAAATTAAACTATTTATGCTTCAACTACCAAAGCAATAATATCAGTATCATGGTGACAGTTTGACAGTTGTATGTATGTGTACATGTGTGCGTGTGTGCATAGGTGTGTGTGTGTGTGTGTGCATATGTGTGTGTGTTCATGTTTACCCCAGTAGCATTTCTATTTGGCGCTTCTGCTATAACGAGTATATACATTACATACGAGTATAAATAGACATTATAAGTATAAAAAGTTGCACTGTGTGCAAACGTGTGACCTTTTAAACCAACTCAAGTTTGTGGAAATAAACTCTAGAGGCACTTTGGGAAAGCCTTGACACCCAATTGACACCTGACAGACTCACGTCAAATGTAGCACACAATCTTATGTTATTTATGTTCTAAAATAAGAGGTTTTAAAATCTATATATTTATGACTCTTTGGCATGAATGATATTAAAAAACTGAATAAATGATTGTATCGATGCAAAGTAAATAACCATATGTCAGTAATGAAAACGCAGTAACTGTATATTTATTGTTAATGATTTCTTTATGGATGAGTGAAACCCATATTTCCTATACCGCTCACCTCCACTCACTCCAATCTTAATGACTCTTGAAAACTTCACTCAGGTTTTGTGTTTTGTTTTTTAATCAATGATTTTTACTCCACCTTCCTCAGTCAGTTCTTTAAATACTCCCTAAAGTGTGCATCACTAAACTGAAACCTGAGCAGTCCAGCGATGAATCAAATTCACATGATTTCCCCCCTCACACAAAAAGCAGTCAAAGTTGTGCGCATGCAACTAATGTATGTTTAATATATGCCACATCCAGTTCTTTCGCGATGTCATACAGATAAGGTTTGTGTCACAGTGAACTTCCAATCATCAAGCTGAACATGGAATTCCGGGAATTATTAAGTGTTCTTCTGTCTGTCTCTTTGTAGAAAGAGCTTAGAATACTTTTTGCATGTGTAGCATTTAATAAGTTTAAACAAAATATGTGAACAAAGCATCTTAAAGCCTTAGAGTGAGGTGGCTTTGAGCAACTTCCAAATGGGCAGTGTTAGTTCAGTGGTGAAGACACTGGACTAGTTGTAACGAAGTTATTTTATTCTCTTTGTATGAAATAACTTCCGTTAGGTGGAGCCCCGTGCTTCCCTTGGAGTCGATCTTTAGGAAACATGGTTCTCCTTCCATTGTTATTCAGATTACACTCAACCCCCAACTCACCCACACCGCAATCAGTTTTAAATCTTTGGTCTTTCAGTGTGAAAACACTAGTGATAGTGCTCTCAAAGTTGACAAACAGATTAGTACAGTAGTTTAAACCATTATTTTTTCAAGGATTTTGAAAGGGTTATTCGTACTTTTATTTTAACAAAGCTTGATTACTGTAATTCCCTTTATATGGATATTAATCTCCTAAAAGACTTCATATGGTACAAATACTCTAGACTGAATTCAGAAATGCAGATTTAAAAAAAGCAGACAATATGCTTTTCATAGTTTCATTCATAGTTTATTTGATATTTAATTTAGTTTCTTACTGCACTCAATCAAAATGAACCAAATTAACGTTGTAAATTTCTTTCAATCAGTAAGAGATAAATGTGTCCATGGTCAGAAAACGAGATAAGTGATAAATTACTTAAGCAAATGTTGACAGTTTAAAGTTTAAAGTTGAAAGATACAGTTAATATTCTAATAAACTATTTCGGATAGCTAAAATTAGTTTTTCCTTAAAGAAATTTATCTCTGTACTTTTTAGGCCCTGATAAATTAGCAAAATTTAAAAATGTAGTATATGAAAAAAAATTTTTTTTTTGCCTTTTACAATTGTAAAATTGTAAATTTTACAATTTAGATGATTAATCTTAAAAATATGACACCTTAAGGAAATGTAATGGTGAGTATTTGCAAAAATATAAAATCTATTACAAATTAGCTGCAATACACTAGGAATCATACACCAAACAAGCATATGGATAAAGGGGGGGGGGGGGGGCGGAATGTGTAAATTTGATGTTTTATCAGACTGTTCCAGTAAGTAAACATTTATCTTATTAACATGAAATAAAATTATGAGTATCATTTTCTGATGGAGTTCAGTGATCATTAAATTAGTATGATTGTCTACAGACTTTTGGAGACATTGAGCCGTGAGGTAAAGGACAGCAATGTTCAGACTTGATATTAGCTGAAAGGCCACTGAAGAGTGAGTATATGTAAGAGGAAGGTGGGGGGACACTGAATATGCTCTGTCCTTTTTTAAAAGGGACTCCCATTAAACAAAATATGCATTACCATTACAGTGTATTGTGACAAGTTTATGTACAATGTTACTGTTGAAACCCTAGAGTTCACCTGTACTCCTTTAGAGCGGATAAATGACAATATTAATGCAATATCTTATTACTCTTTACTAAGGAATGCAACTGTGCACATGCAAAGAAAATATGTTTTTAAATAAAGAATATATGTACAAACATATGTCAAGAAATCGATTATATACATGGATTAGAATGCTATGCACCATTATTAGAGTTGTTATGGATGTATTTTGAGCATACTAGCTAGAACAAGAACATGCCCAAACATGAACATTGGGAATGTATAAGCTTTGAACTTGTTTTCTTTTTTTATTGCTATGAAGAGGTAAAAAAAAAATCTGAATATGTATACAAACCTTTTAATCAGAGTCATTCTGACATAAGGATATGTATAGTTCATTTATCCTGCACACCAGCTCAGACCATTTACAGAAATTAATAAAGAAACGTGACATACAGCATGTAGTCTGGTGTTTTATACAATTGCGTCAGTATTATTACACTTTGGATTTTGAAAATTTCTTTTACTGTTTAAATACTTTTCAGCTTTTACTTTTTTTTACTTTAAGTTTCTATTCACCAACCCTAACCCTTTTTTGTTGTTCTTTCAGACATGCTGAGCGAATTTTGTGTATATCTAGAACATATATGATATATGATATGATGTATTATATTATATTATATTATATTATACTGTACTCCATGAAGTTTTCCAGTGTTTAAAGGGGGGTGTGGGGTCTGCAATCATCAGTGCGCCTCCCCTTCTTAGGCTACATTATCAGGAGATACAGAGTCTCTATACACCAGTCCCAAGTTGAGGAAAACGAATTTCCTTGAATTTAATTTTTTTTTACTGGGGGTATATTTTTATATGCAGCCCCATACAAGGAAATAGAACCTTGTCAAGCCCACGGACTGTGGCCTGGGCGGCCACCAGAGAGCTTCACGGCCTGTGTGTGTTGTGCTCATTTCTCCCGGGGGTCATGTCATCGAACAGCAACACAAATACACACACACACACATGCCTAACTATGTGCACCTGAGGTTGATCCTGCGTTTCTCAAATAGTGGGGCGTGCCCCCTCGAGGGGGCGCGCAGCGATGCCAGGCATCGCGTGTGATCCCGAGGAACTGTTTTTTACTACAATCGTCCCGCTTTATGAATGCTATTTCAGTAAATCAGAGAGCA
>JAOUQX010000017.1:11800131-11813314 GCA_028566295.1 Liobagrus marginatus | reverse complement strand
ATATATAGAAAGGTTCAGAGAGGCGATACACCTTTTTCCTGAAATAGTTTCTTTAAGAAACTGGCCAGAATGCTTAACAAGCACTTAGGGGTATGGTAGATTGTAGTAAAAATTGTAGTAGATTTAAATTGTAGCTTTACTGTATTATTGTCTAAAAATGTAATTAAATAATGAAAAAATGTGAACTCTGCTTAACTTAACTCTGCTTTATGAGGGGCTACATCACAGCACCATATTCTTGCATTATTTAGCTATAAAGTGTTATTACATGTATATGCATGTTGTATTGCCTTCTTTCTAAAAAATATATAATGCAAATAAAAATTTTATTTGACACATACATAACCATCTGTGCATTATTCGATGTACTGGTAACAACTTTGACTTTATGCATCTCTTATGAGAATGTTTTAATGTAAATGTGACAATTCATTTACTAAAATATAAAAAAAGCTTTGTCAGATTGCATATGCGAAATACGTTTGCCTGCTTATATGATCCTAGTGTGTGGCCTTAGCATTAGCTACGTGAAAATATTTCTTTAAAATCAAAAAGTGTATAATTCAATTTATCGATTTCATTTTAGTCCCCAAAAACTCTCTAATAGATTTCAGTCACAAATGCAATGGGATTAAATAATACGTGCAATACTGAAATAAATACATAAAGGAATTGGAAATAGAAGGAAGATACACATCTGTGCTACAGTGGTTCATATAAAGGTTTCATATCTACTGCATTGCTGCCCTGTGCGCTCTTTAAGATCGTAAGAATCAATCAGTTCATGAAAAGAGGTTAGTCTGTCACCTCATTACACCAGGGAGTTACAATCCACATCTGAATGACGTCATCAAGAGCTCGAAGGATGTGAATGTGCATTTGCACTGGACAGATTCAGTCTCAAGTCTAAATGAAAAAAAAATATGTTCACATTATTTGAGCCTGATTGCTTTCAAGCAATGTGGGCCTTTTCAATAGAATATCATTATGAAGCTCCTGCCTTTTGGGGAAATTGACCTCTCAGTCAAAAAAAGGTTATACTGGATTGTACCATTATAAAAGCCAAATAGAAATTTGCTTAATTAAAATGTAATACTGTTTAATTCCCCAGATATGACAGTAATCATTAGTAAATTATTAGTAAGTAATTATTAGCACATACTACAGTGAACACTTTTTACAGTGTGCTAATTAAAGTTGGGCAGTTTAATGCTGAATTCCTTGAAGCTAAAATACACTGATTGGTCATCATCATGCTGTGGATTTAGTATTTCCAGGGTCAAAATATCCATTACCCCTTTTCCACACTAACAAAAATATATATGTATTATCTGCTTCTCCTTTGATGTAATTTGAGGCTGGGAATTAACAAGAAGTACACTGGTACAGAAGAAAGCTATTGCATTAGCTAGCTAGTTACCCATTTCCAACCATCCACCTTTTTATTTTTTTTACAATAGCTAACTTATGTAGGTATTTTTACAGCTTGTACAGCTATTTATAGCTATCTAACAAAACAGTATAATATCTAGCAGCAGCTAGCATGTCTGTGTTTATGTTGGAACACAGAGCAAGATGTTGTCTATTGCTTCCTTGTCATGGATAATTAAATTAGCATGTGATTCTTTTCCCATGAAAATATTTCTTTACATTACTTTATTTACATTACTTGATTAAATTTGATTTTCTGACATTATTCACTTATATTCACATTATTGCATTTTATTCCACATGCATTCCTTAAATTGTGAAAAATTCAAAGCATAATCATGTCGAAATGCATCTACATCATAATACCGCGAATTACTTATATTACTAATAAATACACATGTATGTGATTTTTCATTAGTGTCAATTGTACAGACAAGTTTGCTTATTTAATTAAATTTGGATCTTAATGACCTTGTTGACTTGTTTTTATGTTTTCTTGTGTGTGCAGGAACTTCTTCAGAGTAGTACCCTTCTATCAGTCTCCAGTTCCCTTCTCTAATAAATTCTTTAGCTTACCAATGGCTGCAGTGGTGCAGCTGAGTATGGCCGAGTCATCCTGAACTAACTGTGCTTGTGCCACTTCAGACATGTTTATAGCCAGGAACTAATCAAGAGGATAAAAAACAACAATAGCACTGAATACCTGCTTAAGTAATATCTTTACATTTTGGTCACACACTCTTGTTGTGCTTTGTGCTTATGGACTTAAAATTTGGTTTAATCTTAGCTTCTTATCCTGTAACTCTTACACTTGCATTTTTATTTAAAGACTTATGAGGGCTCCCTTATCCAAAGCAACTTACAAAGGTCCTTTTAGGCTCTATCTGACACATCAACTGATGGTTAAAATAGGTCATGCTCTAAAGCCCTTGAGAACTAGTAGTTGGTAATGTAATTATTTTGTAACTGTCCTAATCTCTCATTTTATTTATTGTTATTTACTTCTACTGGATTAAGTTCCAGTGATTGAGAAGGCTCATGTAGACAGTTTGAGACAACTATTTATTTGTGACATTATGCATTAGACATTAGATGATACATTTTGTCCATAAAGTTATGCAATGATCAGTAAAAATACTCAAATAGTCTGTGCCATTCAATAGATGACTGTAGGTATTAACATCCCCCTAGTGCACCATCAAAAACCATTCCCACACCATCACACTACCTCCACCTACCTGCATGGTTGACATAAGGCCGGTTAATACCATCTACATGCCTCAAACATAACTATAGTCCTTCAGCAATGCAATCATCCTATCAATCCTATCAAAACAGGACTCTCTTGCATAAAGCCCTGTCAGCTTGTAGAGAAGAATTTTAAAGTCACAAAGAACTGTTCAATTATTATATTTAAGATAGATGTGGGAAGTGATAGCTAGTTAAGGTGTTGGACTGAGTCACGATTTCCGATGCACACAGCCAGAGGGCGCACTCGACAGAATTCTAACAGCTCCACCATGCTCACCTGTTCCCAATTAGCCACTCTAATTAAACAGCTCAAACCCGGCTCTCTGCGAAGTATAGTTTGTTTCGCTCAACTTACCAAGCCGTCCTGACAAACCTCTCTCCCGATCTGAATTCCCATCTTACGAACTCTGCTCTTACCTGACATCGTATTTGATCGCCGCCTGCCCTGACCTGTGCCCACCTCTCCGACTCTGCTTCTGGACTATCCTCTCTCCGTGTTCCTTGTTTGTCTCTCTCTGTCTCAGCTTCCAATAAATGCTGCAAAAGGATCATTCTGCTTCACCTGGTCTATCACAGAATACTTTGCCACACTCTGGTCCAGGAGTCAGGAACCCCGCCACGGCTGAACTGCCTGTGCATGCACTGCAGCTGGCAGTGCACCACCAGCAGCTTACCCGCCTCAACACCATGCTCGAGCAGCTCACAATCGTGCCCAAATCCCGTCTCCTCGAACGCGCCGCGAACTCCAACCGTGGCCAACATCGTCTGGCCTTCCAGAGAAGTTTGGTGGCGCCTTTCTGGGGCTTCTGGATGCAGTGCTGGATATTCCTAGGACAACAAGCAGCGGTGTACCCCACCGAAAAGAGCTGAATTTCCCTGCTCTGCTTGCTACTCACTGACCAAGCACTAAGATGGGTCAACGCGATGTTCTCCTTTTGCACGCTTGCCGCCCAGACCAACTTGGTTGAAGACACCTTAAAGACTCTGTTAAAGACTCCGGAGACTCGCCCTCAAATTACAGGCAGAGATAGCCTGTATCGACAAGGGACAGTCCCTCATTATTCGCCGTTCACCGTGACCATCCTGCCGCTCAGCAAGGAGGAAGCAGAGCGTATGCAGCTGAGACGCGCACCGTGCCAGAGCCGAGCGCAGCCGCTGGCTGTGTGAGAACTGCTGCCTGTACTGCGGAGAGACCGGGCACCTCATCTCTACCTGCCTGAGCTTGCCCCCACATCAAACCACACACCAGGAGAGCACCACACAAGCCCAAACCAACCGTGAACGCACTTTACGTGCCTGAGCCTGCCACACATGGAGCAGGTCGACATGCCTGGACATGCCCCTATTTTGGTATTATAATTTGGGCGCAGAACATCGACTTATACACCGGAAAATACGGTATATACGTTTAAAGTTGCTCTTTTCTTTACATCATCGGAGGGGAGAGGGCAGAGAAGGTGTACTTGAGGCCGATGGTAACTTGTATATATTTCATTGCATAGGGGAGAGGTGTAGAGCAATAATATACTGTTGGAAAATCAACACAGCTTCATGTGTTTGGCTCTTGTTGGTCTCTGCGAAATCCCTCGGTGAAAGGTCAAAAGAGCAGAAAAATACACAACGAAGAAGGAACCACTACATAATGACCTGATCACAGTAATGTAATGCAGATGGATTTTAAATTGGTTGCAAGTGTTAAATGACAAATAAAAAATGGCCAGAAAAGTTTGTTGTAAAATTTTGCCTGAATCAGAATAGCATAAAGGATTAGTTGGATTAGTGTTAGGCATAAAGTATTGTTAATTGTCCAGCACTACTCTACAGCGAATTGCTTGTTTAAATGGTTGGAATAATTGATTTGCAAAAGTTCCATCTTATGAATTTTTACACATAAATCCTTGACTATAGCCAAAACTCACACAGACAGGTTTTACAAGTCAGACATATGACACTCTTTTTTCATAGCTCATGTCTTTCAGCTTTTGTCATGTGCCTCTGTGTCAGTTTATAGTTATTGACTGACAGTTGTTTAATTTTAAAATCACCTCTACTCTATCATTTGCCAATCAATGTTGTTAATTGCTTAATGTCTCTAGGCAGCAGTATTGATTTATTGAACCCGTGCATATGATATTGATTGCAGTGACACTCAACTCACTGATTACAGCTGCATCTCATAGCTGCAACTTGGGTATGAGGCTCTACAATCGCCCCCATTTTCAATTATGCAAAATGAGACATTTCAACAGGGCAATTAGCCAGGATCCTTTTCTGAATTAATACACATCTTTATGCAGTAATATATTACAAAATCACCCAGATAACTAACTACTTATTATGTTATGTCTTATATTACTCTTACAATGTTACATACTTTCTTGATAGAATTTTTTTAGGTTTTTCTTTCATAATAATACTACCAATATCATTTGTTTTATATTATTCTAAATTTGGTTATTTCAATCTAATTTATATTCACAATAAAGTAAAAATGGAACAAGCAGGAAAACCTTAATTCTATAATCACATAATAATATAAGTAGGACCCTGCCTCATGACCTATGTTAGCCTGGAGAGACTCCAGCGCCCCTGCAACCCTGAATGTTAATAAGCACTATACACAAGCACTAGACAATGAATGAATGAATGAATAGAAGAAGGGTTAATTTTATTATGATAAAGTTGTCATAATAATTGACTAATTAGCTGCTTATTGCGAGATATAATTGAATGAGAAATAATTGAAGTACACAAATTTAAAACAATTTTAAGCTTTAAATGAGGATAATGTCTAATAAATAGGCTTTACTGTAATTTATTTGCTGGGAAATACTTTTATATGCTAAGATTATTTGCCGTGAAATATTTGCGCTGATGGAATCCTGTGGTTGGACTGGACAGAACAACAGCACCCCTCTATAATACATATGGATGTGTGTGATGTTTGTTTGGATGCAATACTTTAGCTTTGGTTTCACCTGCATTGTAATCTCTCAGCTCTAAAGTTCACAGAAGATGGAATGAGAAAAAGAAGATATTTATATATTTTGAAAAAATCCTAAAAAATAAAAGAGAATTATAAAGTGAAAGTCATGCAAGATAATGAAGTGGCATTTGTAGTGCTGTGCATGTTCAGGGAAAATTGAACTGCTATTATTTCAGTCCAAAAACTTATTACAACTCTATCTTCCCTCAGGTCACCTTGTAAGAATGTCTGAATTCTAGATTCTCATCATCTCTGGGAATAAGTTGTGACATGAAATGTAAAACATGTAAGTCAAAATAAATTCTGGTTTACTTGACACATTGTAAGGTGCAGATTCTGCTGTAATACCTAATACAGGTTACTGCTATAATGAAATAACTGATACAATCTTAAAAGAGAAACTTTCCTCTAATTAGTGCCAATTGATCCACAGCCAAAAACATTTGTGATCAATTAACAAGGTATTATTAAAATACCATACATTTAAAATATCTCACGGAATAATATAACCGACATAATGCTACAAGAAATTTTTAACACTTATATCACCAAATGTTTTGGCTGCTTGAATGCATTTGGGAGACTTCGTGTACAGTATTTTTGCCGGGTTGTTCCTTTAAAAGTTAAAACAAATTATGTGAGTTTTATAGAAAGGTTCACAAGCGTAGCTTACGTCCCAAATAAATTCCAGCACCATTCTGGCTGATACATGTATATTGTGTCTGCTGTATATGGTGTATTGCAGTAATAATTTCGAAGTGCATACTACAGCTATTAGAGGGCAAGTGCATTTTTTAAGCTGACCCTGACACATAAGTCTTGAATATGGAAATTAGCTGCTTTTAAAGGGGTTGATTAAATGACCCTGCACACCACATTATATGCCTATTAAGTATTTAATATTTGACTAATGAATGGCTCTTTTTTAAATGCCTCTGATAGCTTCTCCATGAAAGTAATAAATGTGATATGGCAGCCATGAATTTATTTTTCCTGCTTTTAAATAACCCATCCATTTTGTATATGTAACTGTCTGTCTAGGTACAGTATGTACATACATTTTTGCTCTCCTTTGAAATTATTTAAACAGCATTATCAATTTAGTTTTTGCTATACACTAGTGATTTTGGTTTAATATAGCAAAGATAAAGTTAAGACGGAATCGTTATTTCATTATTTCTTGCTTTTTTAATATCTAGTTTTGATGTACATTTTAGAACATAACTTATTTTGGTGATTAACTGTATTGGCACACATAATCTTAAAGTATATGCAAGGTCCTTTTTGGTTGCATTTCCTTTGCCTTTAACTTTATGAACCTGCTGATCAACTGATTGTAACATTATTCTTTTGTGATGCTTTTCCAGAATTATAGTACTCCATCTTTCAGTTCTTCATCTTTTGTGAGATCTGCATTTTTCTCTTCAGGAGGTGAAATGCTGCTCAGTTTTGCGTTTGGAATAATTGAGTTGCTGATTGATGAATTTCCTACGAAACAGACTAGATGCTATTCTCTGTACATTTGAACATTTGCAAACTTCATTTAGCTTCTTCCCTCATGAGTTACATCATCAATAAAGATTAGTAAGCCCTGTGTCAATAAGCATTTAAGCTTAAGCCATGGCACTTCCTCCACCATGCTTAACAGATAAACTTGCATTTTTTGAGGTCCTTTCTTTCTCTAAATATTGACCTTTCCATTAGCTTAATCTTGTATCCAACACACTGCATTGAGTACAGTACTGGTATGAGCCAGACTTCCTTCCTTCCTTCCGTTCTTTCGTTCGTTCTTTCTTTCTTTCTTTCTTTCTTTCTGTTTGTCTGTATGTTTGTTTGTTTGTTTGTCTGTCTTAAACAAGTAGTTTTCCAATGGAGCTTAAATGAAAGCTTTTTATGAGGCAGATGGCAGGTGAAGCTCCTCAGGCAAATGCACAACAGTGTGCAAAGCTTTATAAAAATACTGTTACTAATTTAAAGTATAATATATAAAACACATTCCATAATACACACATCAAACCCCATTGCTCAAACATTCATCGACTTTTTTTTCGCTTTTTTACTTACAAAGAGTGTAACAATGGCCGTCTCTGACTGATGAGATAAATATTTATAAGCCATGGGCCGGGGCATGATTGAACTCAATCTCTGTGGACAGAGAGGCTTCATTAAGCATCCAGATAAATCACTGAGGTTCAGCAGGGAAGAGAGAGCTTCTTCCATCGTGTGGGTTTTTTTCAAGAGGCCATCAGTGGGTGCCTATGCAAAAATCCACCCCTCCCCTTTTTTCCTCTCCATCATATGAAAGACAAACTGATTGCCAGCAAATGTGTAAGATTTTCAGGCCGCAGTCTCCTTTGCGCCTCTTCAGCATTAAGAGCCCTTCCTCTCATCACTCGCTCTTCTCTTCCTCCTTACTGAGTGTGCAAGCAAGTACGTAGATGATAGTGTAGTGACTCCCCAATGATCTGCGATGTGTCTCATTGGAAGTGGTTTCATAGACATCTCAGGAAGTCGAGGTTGAGCTGCTAAATCCTGATGCTTTTTTAGGCTTTAGGTTATCTGAGTATAAGTGTTTTATTTTCCTAGGATGTGAACGCACGTCTTCCCTCAGCAGAAGGTTTTTTTTTTAAACTGTTGTGTATGTTGCTCTACAAAGCATGGATAATGCAGGTGTAAAATGTATAAATCATGTTTAAATTGTATGATAATCTAAACATTAAACATTTGCTGTTTAAACTATAGAAAGAAGCAGTTTTGCTAAACACTGACACTGAGTGAGAAATAAGTAGAAGAAGTCTAGATATTATGTTCAATGAATGCGTCTTGTATTTTTGACTAGGTCACACTAGGACATAGTTGTCGCTAAGTTATTCTTCTGCTGTCTTGGCTGTGCACTTAGGGTCAGTGTCATGTTGGAAGGTGAACCTTTGGTTCCGTCCGAGGTTGCTGCTCATTTCCCAGGAAATTTACTTCAGGACCAGGCATGCGCTATTAAACGAACGCTCGAGACATTCTGAATAACTTGTTTACATGGAGGAAATTTTTCATCTGATCTGGTTGTGAAAAAGTTTATCCCACCTCTCTCGACTCGATTCAAATTTTAATCGGGTTGGGCATTTTCATTCCGATTGAGGTGTTTACATGAGAATCTACACCAGAGAATCTTGTTCCTCACAGTCTGAGAGTCTTTCGTGGCTTTCTGTTAACTCAAAGCGGACTTTGATGTGGTTTGCACTGAGGAAAGGCTTCTGTCTAGCCAATCTGCCATAAATCCCAAATCAGGGGATGGCTGCAGTGATGGTTGTTCTTTTGGAACTTTGTCCAGACTCCACACAGGATCTTTGGAGCTTAGTCACCATTGGGTTCTGGGTCACCTCTTTTACTAAGGCTTTTCTTACCTGATTGCTCAGTTTTGTCAGGCAACCAGCTCTTGGAAGAACCCTGGTTCTACCAAACTTATTCCATTTGAGAAGTTTGGAGGCCATTGTACTTTTTCGAATCTTCAGTTTTCAGATCTGTACCTTGCTACTATCCTGTCTTTGAGCACTGTAGGCAGTTCCTTTGACGTCATTGCTTGGTTATTGCTCTGATATGCAATATCACCAGTGAGGCCTTCTACAGAGAGGTCCTTGCCTTTCCAAATCATGTCCAATCAGTTTAATTTACTTCAGGTGGACTCCAATCAAGGTGTAGAAACATCTCAGCAACAATCAGGTGAAATGGGAGATACCTGAGCTAAATTTCATGTGTTGTTGTAAAGGGCCCTGTACACGTATGTATATGTGATTCTTTAGTTTTTCCTTTTTCATACATCTGCAAACATTTCTGAATTCTTTTTTAATTATGGAACACCCAGTGTAGATTAATGTGAAAAAAAAAATACTCAGAACAATTGTAGTATCAGGCTGCAACATCTACTAAATGCACTGTATCTAGCATATCTGGCTATATTGTATATTAAATTGCTTGTTATGGGAAGGAAACAAGCAGTTTGATGAGCTTTGAGGCTCATTAGTATCTACACGAACTAATATAACAAAAAGTCACATTATAAGAGTCAATGCTGTGCTGCTGCAAGTACGTGTTGTGATGTAAATAGAGTGTTGCTATAATAATTGTTTAAAGAGATTTAAAAAAGAAAACTGGAAATGCTGCTCAGTAGTGGTTAGATAATGTAGAACTCTTTATATAGTCCTTGTCTTATGTTGAATAAAGGATCTGCATTTTAATGCCATTATTAGTGATTCTGTCCTCTTGTGTGTGCTGTGATTGACAATTTTCTTCTTGTTAGAACACAGCTATCTTTCAAGGAATGTTATATTAGTTATTCCTTATTTTTCTCCTTGTCCTTCACTCACCATTTTCCAGTAATGCACAATGTCATAGAAAACTACAGAAATAGTAAAGACACCAAAAGATGGATTTATAATAGCAGAATCTAATTACAGTTCCATTTACAGTTGAGACTTGGTTTGGCTAGTTAGCATTTTACTGATAAATGACGAGCGTGATGATATTGATGACGACATTGAAACTTTTGAAGCTTTGAAGCTGAGTCTACACATGTGGTGGTGAGGAAGCCAGACAGACAAATGACTAATGTCTTGCTGCAATACTTCCTTTAGAGCACGAGTTTTGAGTCTTATCAGCAAAGGGCCGGTGCGCCTGTAGGCTTTTATTCCAGCCAACCAGGAGCCACATCTGATTCCACTTGTTTAATCAGTTCAACTTGGTCTCCAATCAACTATTAAGTGGGCCTCCTATTTGGCTGGTATGAAAGCCTGCAGCCATACTGGTCATTTACAGATAAGAATGTAGACTCCAGCTTTAGAAGGCACTTGAACAGTATTGTAGGTGAACCATTAAAAAATGGAAATAGACCGATTGAAAAAATTTTATGCAACATCAGCAACAACTGCCTCATAAATCATAAATCCTTTGCGCCACTAAACATTGATATAAAATCAAATAAATATTGATACTGTTGTAAGTATTGACATGCACGCTCGCAATTAAAGCTTAGTCTGACTTCACGGGCTATCAGAATAATTGTCAGTATCTCCAAGTTTTATACTATTACTGACGTTATACATCAATAATGATATAGAAAAGATTAGAATTAGAATGAACTAGAATTCACTAATCTATAGGAAGTGCTCAATCCTTAGGATGATATCCTTATCATTGGGATGTCAGTAGATTTTAAGTCTCTTGAATGTAATTATCATTATTGTTTTTCCCAAATGATTCATAAGCCTTGCTTATTCTGCTCCTTCTGTTTTGTTTAAGCTGATTGTCATATTGTTTATTATCCTTGTGTATGAAACTGGCTGATTTTAGCAAATGGGTTCAGGCCTGCAATGCTTAGAAGAGCAGGTTTCATGACAGCCAAGGCTTGAGGGTCATCCCATGTTTAGAGGTGACAACTGAATGACCTTATTGTGTACAGTGTGCAGGGAAAAGCCGATCTGACAGAGAACACCCCTGGGCGATTTGTCTTGTTTTGGAGAATTGCAAGAAAGATAACAGGCTGCCATGATAAGAAGTGCTACTTTCACATTAGGAAGTGAGAAAAAAAAACCCATTTTATTAAGGTAAGAATTAAAATTCCTCGGGACAGTTAATAATTCCTATACTTTCATTCTCACGTCTCACTTTCCCAATTATTCCAGGACTTGGAAAGACCCTGTGACCTGGCTGTAATTGCTTTTCTAAAAGATTATTTCTAGACTTCACTCAAAAATCAGCAGATGGAAACATATTCATGGTTCACTCACTTTACTTAAAATGATTTTAGTCCTTTGACGTTACCTTCGTTTGGCAGAATAAATTAGATGATTATTTGAAACTTTTTCTTGTAGGCTTTTACCTGCTGATTTATGGGCAAAGATTAAATTTAAAAAATAAAGTTAAATATTAGATAAATAGGTAAGCAAGTAGGTAATAGGTAATAAAGCTGGTCAATCATTGTACGTTTAATAATGTCTGTTAAATGTCATGGCCCAGGATACTATCACTGCAACAATTTACAAATAATACACCCTAAATGTGAATTCTTCAATGTAAATTCCAGAGCTTGAAGCCTTCATTTAAACACACACACACACACACACACACACACACACACACACAGACTTGTTTTGCTATGTTAGGAGGACATTCCATTGGCGTAACAGTTTTTATAGTGTACAAACTGTACATTCTATGCCCCTACACTACCCCTACTCCTAAGTAGTGATCAGTCAGTGATCAGAGGGTCGGCGGTTCAAGCATCACACCAGGTCAAGCTGCCATCATTGGGTCCTTGAGCAAGGCCCTTAACCTCACTTGCTCCAGGGGCGCCGTTCGTTCTGGTTGACCCTGCGCTCTGACCCCACCGTTCAAATTCATATGCTGGGATGTGCAGAATAAAAACATTTCACTGCATGTATGTGTATGTGATAAATAGGATCTGAAAATTAATAAAATGAAGCCTTCACATCACACAAAACATTCTGCATTTTTACATTATTAAATAAATATTGTTTAGTATGTTCTTAAAGCTATTTTATTTATGGGTACTCATGAAATGTCCAAATAAAACACGCTGATGTGGTAATACCAGTGTAATAACCATGTCATTAAACAAATTTGTGTCCTCATAAATTAATAAAAACAAGTTCACACACACACAAACACTGACTGAGCCTGTTGAAGGAGATTGAAGGAGCTTCTCCACACTCGGAAGGTGGTGTTGATGACAGGGGTGACGCAAGTCAATCAGTGACAGGAAATGGAAATAGCTCAAGCACCAATCATACCAAGTCATTTAGAACAACTGCAATAGATCCACATTCAATCTGACTATATTTAAGAGAACAGCCCATGAATATTTGATGTTCAAGCATCATTCACTAAATATAAGATGAAATAAGAAATGTGTTGATTTATATTTCAGTGTGGGTGATGGTTGTGGTGTTGGGTTGGATTTTTTAAATCACTTGGGTTATTTAACAGCTTCAGTGCATTAACTAAGAAATATACTGTATAATGTATTCTCAAATCACTTTCTATAAAAATAGGTGATCTATCTACCTGTTTGTTAATCCATTCATAAATTCATGAAAATGGTGTTATAAACTGCATGTGTTAAAATCACCTCTTTTTCTTTCTTTCTTTTTTTTTTTTAACAGAACATGGCGATTTGATTTGAGCCTTTAGGCTGTCAGAATAAAATGAACCTTTTAACAAGCTTTGAATATGTTGAAGTTTTTTCAGTCCTTTAATTATATCATATCTCATATTGTATCATCCTTGATCATTCTAAACTTTTTGTTCAAAAACATACAAGGCAACAATGTAAATTAATTAACACCTCTTTTTACTTTATTGATGACATTTGAAAGCCATTTTAAATTAAAAATCTAGTTAGTTTTATTAGAGTCAATTCAATTCAATGTGTAACGATGGCGACACGGCTCGCTTCGATCCTAGCTTAGGAAGTGATGCTCAGGCGCAGACGGAGTTCACAACAAA
>JAOUQX010000017.1:11777240-11788488 GCA_028566295.1 Liobagrus marginatus | reverse complement strand
ATATAAACGATGAGAATAATGAGCCATTTCCATCACTGAATAAACGTCATCGTTCATTATCCCACTGAAGGAATGTTTTACTATAGATTTTCGTGTAAATTCATCAAATGGCAATCGTTTTTTGTCCCAAACTGATTCACAAAGCATTGCAATCCAGTTATTTTTGACAAAAGTGACATTTGATGATTTTTTTAAAGGCGCTTTGGAAGTCCTTGTTGAAGTAAGCGTAGATGATCGGGTTGAGCAACGAGTTGGAGTAGCCGAGCCAGTTAATCACGTCCTGGAGCCACACGGGCATCTGGCACGACGGACAGAAGGGCATCACTAGGGCTTTGATGAAAAAAGGCAGCCAGCACAGAATGAACGTGCCCATGATGATCCCAAGCGTCTTTACGGTTTTGCGCTCTCGCGCCAGCGCTAGTTTCTTCTTTGCCTCCGTGTTTTTCTCTTGTCGGTTCTCGAAGAGCGGCGCCGAACTCGGTGTGTTTGGCAATGGCAGGTCGTGCTTTGAATTGCTGTGAACTTCCACGATCTCCACAGACTCACCGTCGTCCGTGTGCTTTACTGCGCCGTTAACGCACGACGCCGGCTTGGGCTCCACGCTGCTCCTCCAGCTTTTTCCTGGCTCTCCACAAGAGCGCTTTAAAAGCGCCGGGGACACAGTCAAACATGTGACTTTTTTCTTCTCTGTCCTGCGCACCGTCTTCCGGATGCGAAACCGTGCCGCTTTGAAGATGCGCCCATACAACACGAGCATGAGTATGAGCGGGATATAAAAGGCGCAGAATGTTGAGTAAATAGTGTACCACGGGTCGAGGCTGATTACGCACGCTTCTGGGTTAGCTATGCCTTCTGCTTTGCTTTTGGGCTGCGATTTCATAATCAGCATAGGCGGCACAGAAATCAAGAAGCCCACTAGCCACGTAACGCCGATCAGAACCGCCGCACGTTTCATCGTCCTCTTTTTCATATAGTCTATAGGCTCAGTAATTGCCCAGTAGCGGTCCAGCGCAATGGCGCACAGATGCAAAATCGAAGACGTGCAACACAGAACGTCCAACGAGATAAATATCTCGCATGCGACCTGGCCGAGTGTCCATTTGTCCAAAACCTGGTAAAGGCACGCCATCGGCAGGACGAGAACTGACACCATAAGGTCCGTCACGGCAAGAGACCCAATTAGATAGTTGGCGACGTTTTGGAGTGACCTCTCCAAAGCAATAGCCGCCACAACGCACGCGTTTCCAAAAACTGAACATAGGATAAGTGCGCCGATCAGCATAGACGTCGATATTTGATAACTCAGCGGCACCTTAGCTGCCAGCGACACTTTGTCATTTTGGTCCTCTAGATTGCTGTCGTTTTGGAAGAACGAAGACACGTTATCTGTTTCGTCCATATCGGGGTTCACCAACGAGCGCAAAGTAGGACAAAGCGTCGGTCACCTTTCAAGTAACCTGCTTTTGCAGGAGCGCGCACGAACAGGACATGAGCATCGTCACTGACGGCTTGCGACAAGCGCGCGAGCTTTTATACCAGCACTGAATCATACGTCAGTTACCTACGCAGGTGGATCAGAGTGCACCCTCGGTGTATCCGCGCATCCAATGCACCTGTCATTAACAGAACCATTTGATGGGTTAACAGCAAAAAAGTCAAACAAACGGTATATACAGTACACTGTGTTTACTGATTGTTATGAATCCAAATATTGGACACTTATTTTGTGACACCAAAGTTTACAAACGCAACTCAGCGGCATTCACAAAATCGAAACGTTCAACTGCTGCCACCTGGTGTAAATATCACTTTCCAGGTGTCATTCATTCATTCATTCATTCATTCGTTCTTCATTCTTCATTCATTCGTTCATTCATTCGTTCATTCATTCATTCGTCCGTTCATTCATTCGTTCATTCATTCATTCATGTTGTGATACGTAATACGCAGAGATGTCAAGGGCAGACAAGTGCTCATCCCAGAATCTATGACAGCTGACATTCTGACCCAACTTCACACAGGCCATCAAGGGATTGAAAAAACACGGAGATTGGCCCGTGACAGTGTATATTGGCCTAACTGAGACATTGAGAAGATGTGTAAATCTTGCAGTACATGTGCAGAACATCAAGATGCACATCCGAAGGAACCTCTCATTCCTCACGAAACACCCACAAGGCCATGGCAATACCTAGCGTCCGATCTGTTTGAGATCCATGGACAGCAATACCTGCTTACAGTAGACAGATACTCCAAATACCCAGTGGTTGACGAAATACCCTTTCCAGTAAGCAGCCATGCAGTTACGAAATGTATGGTAAAGTACATGTCTATTTGGTCGCCCAGATGAAATAATGACAGACAATGAACCACAATACACAAGACACCATTTCAAGAAATTCATATCTGACTGGGGAATAAGACACATTACAATTCACCACATTACAAAAAAAGTAATGGATTTATCGAAAGACGTGAGACATATTAAATCCATTATCTAGAAAACGATACAACACAAAGGCGATCAAGTAGCTCTGATGCATGTGCGCGCGACTCCAAATGACAGTGAGCTACCATCCCCTGCAGAACTACTCCTGGGGAGATCTATCACCACACTCTTACCAAGTCATGCAGATCCAGGTAAGCTGGAACACAGGCAACACCTGGAAGAACAGTCAATAAAGATGAAAGTACATCACGATCGATATAGTCGCCAAGACTTACCGCCACTGTTCCGAGGACAGAGTGTTCAAATGCTAGACCATGAAAGAAAACATGGTGGCCAGGAATTGTTGTGGAAAAATGCAAAGAGCCAAGAAGTTACCTGATCCAGACACCAAATGGAAATACAATTAGAAGGAACAGAAGTCGCCTTAGCGACATGAATGCGCAACACCAAAGATAATCCAGAAAAGGGTACAATTTGACCAAACACCTAAAAGAGATGAGAGGGAACAAAGCGACAAGGATTGAGTTGAAGAGAAAAGAACACAACTTCTGGAAACAGTAACAAACAACAAAACCAACGAGACAAGACCAATAGGAACAAGATATGGACGAGTCATTATCAAGCCAAAACAATATGGAGACTATGTGTAACCCTAACCCTAACCCTAAAGATGAAAGTTAAATTGGTACACATTACAAACAGTAATATAGTTAAACAATGTAGGAGTGCAATTCCCGGGCTAATAACTAGAGAAAATTGATGTAAGAATACTTTACTGTAAAGAATGAAAAAAAATTGTAATGCTAGTTGAATATTGATATATCTATACAGTTATGTAAACAGGGGGGATGTTGTGATACGTAATACGCTATGAGCATATCCCGGAAATTATGTAAATAGGTGTAAGTATGTTGATGAAGTATGGAGTAAACTTTGCTTACCTCACTCTGGTGTCCAGTATTATGTCAATTCACTCTCTTGGGCATTGTCACCGATGAGACGCCATTCCGTTACAGTTACACGATTTATTCATGAATGAACTAAACACTACTACCACTACAAGCATTACTACTACTAATGACAGTCACTGGCCACAATATTAT
This sequence comes from Liobagrus marginatus, assembly GCA_028566295.1. NCBI lineage: Eukaryota > Metazoa > Chordata > Actinopteri > Siluriformes > Amblycipitidae > Liobagrus > Liobagrus marginatus. The sequence goes on along the minus strand of JAOUQX010000017.1, from coordinate 11,784,936 downwards.
GTACAACTACCTATGTAAATACAAGCGGTATTAAGTTTTTTTTCATCTAAAATCCTTAAACCCTGGAATTCCCACCCCTAATTTCTATTCTTTAAAGGATGAATATAACCAAACCAATCAGAATTTCAGCTTTCATTTCCTGATAGTCACATCTATAGATCTGTACAAGAACTTATATCATTCGTTAGTGTTCATGAGTTCATAAATCACGAGCTACAACAAACGCACAAAGTGTATCTAAATGTCGCCATTAATTATCAGAAATGGTTGATTTCAGTCAAGAACCAATTTGTGATTCAGGGTTGTTTTGCCAGGACTTTATAAGGCTCTTTGTGGAAGACAGTAAAAGGGCATATTTGACGCGATAATAAGATATAGCATAATATGAGCGTACAATCATATGAGGGCAACATAGTGAGGAAACAATATGGGGATAACGCAAGATAATGAAAAATAATTTAAACTGTGAATATAGTATGAAAATCACCGTATGTATATAAAGGGAATATCCATAAAATCGCGTTTTGACATTACATGTCCCCGAACGGCTTCCGTATCATGACTGTTAGGAAAGTGCCGACTCAACGTGTTGTTTGTTTTTAGCTGGCTTGCTAGTTAGCTTCAGTTTCGAGGTGGTCTTTCTCGTACATCTCGATCAAACAATGGCTTCATTTGATGCGGTATATACGTTTTGTATTATTAACCTTACCTGACTGAATTTAAAATGTATTCTGGTAATTGTCAATATAAATTGGATTATGTCATACCGTGGCTAAGTTTTACATTAGCTAAGTCTAAAGTTTAACCGGAAATTTTTATCAAGATGGTAGAGTTAACAAAGTAGCAACATGATGACTGTAAGAAATATGAGTTGAAGGTTTTATTAGATTTTTCCATTGTTTATTGATATCTTTATTAATCATGAAAATTATTGTTTGTAAACTACTTATATATTTTATGTTTACTTTGCTATTTTGTATGAATAGGACGTCTGCTTTATATGAAACCGCTATTAGGGATACATTTTCCTCCACACTTGTCTCTAATATTTGACTTTACATATGTAACCAATAGACTGTGCTGGCCCTAACATTTGGTCTATTTTCACGTTTCAGACACAGGACAGAGTATCAGGCCATGTTGGGATTCAAGAGGAAACCTCGATCCTTCTCTGTAAAAAGTGCCGGAGGTTTGTTGTCAACTCATCATGTTTGCTTTCAGTAAGTTTAATTTTGATGCTCAAAATCCGTGAATTTTCATTTAATGCACGTTTACATGGACACTTTTTCAATCGGATTGATTTCAATCCGGTTGTTGAATACAAACACGTGTTTACATTGAATAAAGTAATCGGGTTGATATGCCCGTTTACATGACGCAGGGATTAGATCATTTGCAAGATGTCACAGCCGTGCCAAGCAGGAAGCGCGCGCTGGGTAAAGAACCGGCAATCTCTCCAGCCAGCTCGGGTCCCACACGCACTCAGTCACGCACACCTGTTCCTCATCACCACGCACCTATTTAAGCCCCACGTTCACGAGCACACACTGTTGTGCAGTGTTTATGTACGTGTGTGTCTGCAGGACCTGTGACCGCGCTTCCTGAAATTCCATGAAAATCCATTCTGTGTTTCACCGTAATTGTGTGTTTGCATGTGTCATCTTTAATAAACGTGTGCATATGGATTCAGAGGTGTCTCGCCCTCCTCCCTCCACACAACAAGATGTGCCTTCCGTAGAAGCGCTCACATCGCGCCATTCCTCTTCTGGGAAGCCGACCATGTGCTGCAGCGCAGCGTTTACTAATTGTCTTCCTTTTATTATTTTGTCCATAATGCCATAGAATGTAAAAGTAGATTGCGATTTTGCCACTTTCTTTTATTATACTATCTAGTCTTGCAACTATATTGTCGTATTTATATTTCGTAACAGCGTGGTTTATTCTACTGACCAATTTTGCTTAGCTCTCGGCAACTTGCCTAAATATAAAAGCCGTGTGCACTGTCGTTACGGAAGTTATCCGCTATTGCACATGCGCAGAAATTTCTAGCTTCATTTTTAAGCCTCTTAAGTGTTTACATGTCCTCTCGATCGGATTAGAAAAAGTTTAAACCACCCCTTACAATCCAATCAATATTTAAATTGGATTGGGCAAATTTAATCCGATTGACCTGTTTACACGTGACTTTTTTTAATCTGATTGTTTCTATAGAAGTATTACAATTGGATTACCTGGCTCATGTAAACGCACCTTGTGGTTACTTAAATATGAGTGTTCACGCTCTTCCCATCAAAGCCAAATGCTGAGCAGAAAAATACTCAGTTGGGGCAGAATTTGGTAAGCAGGGACTTAATTTGTCCTACCGAGGGCTTTGTATTAGTCTATGAGGATGCAATTACATACAACTGTTCTGTAACTATAGTGCATGTGCTAGAGAGGACAACATCAAGTGGTCAAACTTTAGAATTGTTGGCAAAAAGAAATCAACTCAAAGTCTGGACATAAATAAATGTTCTGACATTACATAAGCTTATTAAAATTAAGCAATGGCAAATGAATGCTGTAACCAGGACCAAATGTGGTCCAAAACGAATATTAAGAGTCAGTGATTTTTTTTTTTGGGCTGTGTGTTCTTTGAGAGAGAACGCAAGAGAAGGAATAATATGGTCTAACATATTCTTATTGTTTGAATGTGGGTGTAGTAAATGAATGTTTAAGTGGTTACTTTCCCTCCTTAAAGTTCTCTGAAGAACATATGGCTGGATGCAGAGTGTGGCATATGGATGTTGATGCGTTGCCTGATTGGATCCTGTCAGTTATTAATCAGGTACTCAAGTCTTAAATGATCACTTCAAGATCAAGGTCAGGCAATTTGAGTTCATGTGACTTAAAAATTCTAAACAATACATAAAGAATAAAACATGATATGGTATGAATTACTGTTACCATTCTGAAGTTATTTGAAGATATATGAAAATAATCTATATTTATCTGTATCTGCAACACCCCAAAGTGTCCCCCATTATTTTAATCACAGGTATTTGTCACATACAGTATTGCAATCTATTTTAGTTCCAATTTACCATTCAATTTTATTCCTATAGTTCTCTTAACAAGACATTGTCCCAAAGCAGCTTTACAGAAAATAGAAAATTTATATTAAAGAATGGAAAAGGAATAAATAAAAAAAAATCTGTCCCATTTTTCCAATGAGCAACCTAACTGATCAGTTTGAAATCCCACATAAGGTTTTTAAGGTTTGTTTCCTTGTTGGTTTCACATTTTTGTTGAGGGTATGAACAATATTTCTGTCCCTTTTTGTCTCTTTTAGTCAATAAATGATAAAAAGCAGCTTGTAATGCTTGTTGAGAAACAACAAAGCGTAAATTCCTCTGTTCAAGATTTTCCCAGTGGAACTTTAAATTAACAGCACATTTTTCAATTCCCTAACCTGGATTGTCCACTTTTCAAGTCCCTGTAAATATGAAGTTGGTAGACTGTTTTAAAATGGTAACATTTCATTTCTTCTGGGAATTTGAGACTTTTCTGTGACCGTTGAGGCCAGTTTTTGCTCCAACTCTTTAAAAAGGTATGATTCAATGCACAGTTTGTGTGCTTTCTATGTAGAAAGCTACTTTAATTGGAATATTCTTTTAAGCTCTGAAGACAGTGAACACAAATGTGAAGGCAAGTGAAGTGAAGACATGTAATTACTGTCTGAAAGCTGAACTCGTGCACTGCACACCAGCTAAAGTGATAATGTCACCTTGGGCCGAGTATTTGAGAAAATCTGAATGTCGTGTGCTTGATTTTGCGGTAATATTTAGCAAAATCCTGAAAAGACGAATCAGCACTACTGTCAATGTTGCTGTTATTCAAAATTTGCCATTACTTAACACTTAATGAGCAATGTGTGTAATAAAAATTAAAAAAGGTTAATACAAAGGTTTAACTTCTGTGTATATGTCAAGACGCCTATTAGAAACCAACTCTAATTGGAAAAATCCTGTAACAAAACTAGCTAAATAAGAGTTTTTTCATTAAATATATCTGAACATTTTAAAGAATCTTTTAAAGAAATGTATTTACTAAATGCTTTCTCTTTTCACAGGTTAATTTTACAGCAGGGAAACTAAACTGCCAGCACTGTGGAGCACGTCTTGGTGGTTTCAACTTTTTAAACTCTTCACAATGTCCCTGTGGACACGACACAGCCGTGCACCTCAATAAAAGCCATATTGATCAGGTTGTGAAGCATCTGGTCTATGTGAGCAGACCAAGCACAGCTAGAGTAAACACAGGGTTTCAGGTTGAGCCCAAAGAAGGACGAGAGGACAGAATCCGGGGAATCGATTTTCGTCAAGTCACTAACCGACTAAATTCAGAACCTGAACTCCAGAGCAGACAAATACCAGCAACTCATTTTGACAGTGCGACATCTGTCATCTCTGCACACGGCCCTCTTCTGTCTTTGCCACTCGTTTGTCTTGTAGAGGAGGAAGTGAATGAGACAGCGGCTCATAATACTGACGAACACACAAGGCTGACACCAACAGCCCTATTGGGTCAGTTGCAGAACCAGGATAGTCCTCTTGATCCTTTTACAACAACGATGCATGACACGGTCGTGGAACAAGCGGACATCAGCAATGGTGTTGCAGAGCAGCCGCAGAGCTGCGCGTTGACCAAAAGGCACAGGAATCGCTTAAAGAGCCTGAGGAGAAAGCAGAGAAAGAAAGAACGATGGATTCATAGACAGGTTGAGGAGAAGGTAGTGTGTTAGTGGTTTTAGAAGATGTAAGTGATGTCACTGTTGCTAAGGTGAACCTCCAGGAATTTGTTTATGTGGTTTTCAGCAAGGGGTGAACTGTATTCAGAATAGCAGTGATGAAGAGGAGAAGGAGGGCTGTGTGTGTGCTGTGTGTTTGGACGTGTACTACAAGCCATACATGTGTCAGCCCTGCAGTCATGTGTTTTGTGAGCCCTGTCTGAGGACCCTGGCAAAGAGCCGGGCCAGCAGCACACCATGTCCTCTCTGCAGAACTCTCATAATTCGTGTGATCTTCCAGGAAGGTCAGCAAATCAATTAAATCAATGTCTTTAAGCAGAGTATCATTAGGACTAAGTATAGCCCAATAGTAATATGGCTGTTTCTTAGTGTTTATTGTAGCCAGGCAAGTATAGCAAGTACAGTCATCGAAAGGTGTAGAACTGAACGCTTGATTGTGGATTATAATATTTAAAACCTGTACATCGTGTTCATTGTAGCAGCTGAAGAAACAAGAACATAATGTGAGAGGAGGTTTGGACATAAATTTTATATTATTATTTTCTGGTAAGGATAGACATAGGATATGTACATGGACATCCTTGGAGATGGGAGAGAGTTTATTTAAATGATTTATTTTCAAATTAATGTCATTTGCACTGCTTAAATAGTTATGTGGCGGTGTACTTGACTAAACATTTCATGCAAGGCACTTTATGTTTACATAATAGTAATGAGAGAAACGAATTGTACATATAAGCCCAAGACCAAATGAAAGGCCTAGGTTCAGGGATTAAAACTACAGCTGTGAATAGTGGTAACACTACACGAGAGATTTTACTATTTCAACAGTTCAATAAGAATGTGATCTTAAGTAATCTATGATAGTTGAATAAATCATGGCTGTGTTTGTGTTTCAGAGCTTCACCAACGCACAAGAACCCAGTTCCCCAAAGTTTACCACATGAGAAATAAGACTTTCCAGAAGACCAACTATTCCAAATGGCCCCTGCCCAGCTGCCCCAAACATTTACACATTTTATGGGGTTTGTTATTTGAGACATTTTACTTATGCAATTTTTAATCTATTAATCAGAATAAAATTGTATCTGTTCTAGTGCTGCTCACTGCCAACTCATGTCAGTACAGTGCAAGGGGTATATTTATGATAGGGATGCTCCGATACCAGTTTTAATGATCAAGTGCGAGTATTTCTTTTTTTTCTGGTACTTGCCAATACTGATACATGTACCTGTTTTTTATAAAAATAAAAAGAAAAAAAAGTCATTAATTTTATTATATTTCCACACTGCTGAGGCGTGTGTCTGTCTGCCAAGTACAGTACTGTAAATTTCATCACGTGAGGTATTGGTCTTTAGTATCATTTGGTATTGGGCTATTTTTAAGAGTACATGTTATCCCTAATTCATGATGTACCATTTTTTTTAATGTAGCATTTTTTGAAGGTATTGGTTCACTTTATTAGAGCCGTTTTGTTTGTAGCAAAGCTGAAAATCACAGGGTTTTTAGTTAAGTCTAATACTATTATACATACTAGTATAAATATTGATTTTGTAGTAACAGCTTATGCACAGGTATTTGTATGACAGACCCACAGTTTAGATAGTAAATTTAAGTAATACATTTAAATTAAATATAAAAAGTCATGTGAAAATTAGAGTGATTTGTGTTATGTTCCAGTGTACAGTGTAGTACATTATAGGGCAGTGATAGCCTTGACTTGTTGCTCCCGGGTGGAGTTAAAGAGCCACATGTCATGGGGGAGGATGGACTTTGTCAGTCAGTATGTGGAGCAGGGTAGTGACAGCAGCCTGTCACTAAAGCAGCTGCTCTGCCCGGAGATGATGCTGTGCAGTGGATGCAGTGGATTGTCCATGATTGACAGTATCTTAACAGTATGTTATTAACATGATTAAGTTTTCTATAAGGTATTAAACATTCATGGAGGGACTCCATAAAGTTGTAACTTTACACACAGGAGTGTGTTCAGGATAGAAGAGGTTACACTTTACTGCAGTTTTGTCTTATTAACTTTAAAGAAGATTAAAAAGAAGTGAATGAGAATTTAAAGCTGTTACAAGTGAGGGGAAGGCAAGTTACTTCTCTTGTAACACTAAGGTTTTTCTATTAATTAATATAAATTAAGTTTTGTAGATACTTAATTTTGTTAGTTAACTGTTGACAGCTTTATTCTGTATGTTTCAGGGCTGAGAAAATACAGAACCTTAGCTGGGCAGTGGCGATTCCCTTTCGGAGTTCTGGGACTGAACAGAGCTGAACTGGGCTGGACGAATCACTCTGATATAATAACCTTCATCTTGTATTTCCACTGGGTGCTCTTCTCATTTATCAGCCTGTGTGGCCTTTTGTACATCCTCGTCTGGTGATATAACGAGAACTTCACCATGCCTGAGATGTCTGAAGCAAAGCTGCTTGCACATTAGCACTATACACAATATGTACAATTTTAGAGAGTACAAAAAATTAAATTGATTTCTGATATACGTTTTAGATTGTATGGTAAAGTTCTAATTATATTAGTTAATAATGACTGGTTTAAACCTGAGCTAAAATATGTGGCTTTGGAGTTTACATAACTATAAATAGAATGTACATTGAGTTTCAAATGCACTAGTTTAAACCTGAGCTAAAATTTTTGGCTTTGGAGTTTATATTACTAAAACTATAAATTGTGTGTGAGAGTGAGTGAGTGAGAGAAATGCATTTCCTGCTTGTGTTTATGCATATGTAGCGGATCTACGTAATTTTTTGTGTTTGAGACGTTTGTTTTATTTTCGTCATGGGCGCAGCCATTTTGTGCACGTGCGCGAGGTGCGCGCGCAGGATGCGCGGTGTGACCTGAAAAAATCCCGTGTAGTCGGTTTGGAGAGAAGCCGTGAACACAGA
>JAOUQX010000017.1:11629477-11650433 GCA_028566295.1 Liobagrus marginatus | reverse complement strand
CACGAAGGCTTGACTTGGTTCATTTTACTGGCATTGGTGCTGTGATTAGAGTTTTAAGTACTATATAGTTTAAACAACTAGTTAAATTGGTGAAACCCCCCTAGGCACGATATGCCGGTCCAAAAGTTAGGTTTTCGGGCCGACAATGTCCAATGTGTTCCTGTGGCCGCGTGTGGGGCTGTGTGTGCCGAAGGTGTGTCTGACCCTGTGTGTGCCGAAGGTGTGCCTGACCCTGCGTGTACCGAATGTGGGTGTCAGAGATATGTGAGGCTGACGAAGCTGCGTGGCTGGCGGCGTGGGTGGCTGCGTGTGTGCCAGCTGCGTGTGTGCCAGCTGCGTGTGTGCCAGCTGCGTGTAAGTCTGATGAGGCTGCATGTGTGTTGGAGGATGAGTGGGAGAGTGATGGTGACTGGATGTCTGAGTCTGGCTGGATGACTGAGAGTGAGCGCCTGCCTGGTGAGAGTGAGCGCCTGCCTGAACAAGAGGCTGAGCGCATGAGTGTGAGAGAGGCCGAGTGTGTGTCTGTGCCTTCCTCAGAAACTGCTCCTGAGCCTGGCAGTGGACCAGAACACGAGCCAGGGTCCGACCAAGTGACCAGCTGGAGGCCAGCGGCCGACCAACCACCCACAGTGCCGTGGGGAGCCGCAAAGCCCCGAATTCTTCATGGCCCGGGCCGCCCCGCCCGCTTCGCCCACATCAATCCATGGTTGCACCCCGGAGTCCGGGGCCCCTGCTCGAGTCCCCAGGCCCTCCCCCGGGGCCCGCCAAAATTTGTGGATGGTTCTTTTTGCGCACCCGGAGTGTGTGCATAAGGGTGGGGACATGTAACGTACGAGGACAGTGGCCTGGAAGGCTGCCCGAAGGGCGCTAGGACCATGGGGGGTTCGTAGGTTGTTGTCCACGTGTCATTTGTTTACACACACAAGCACACACACACTGACTGCCATAATTTAAGTTAACCATGTGTGCTTTATGTTTAATTAGGTTGCTTTAAAGAAGGAGCACTGACACAGGGTTAGTGCGAATCATGTTGTCTTTTTGTTTAGTTCATGTTTAAGTTGTGCTATACCGTGGACGTGACAATAAAGCCGTTATGTTTGAGAAACTTGCATACGAGTCCTACATGCGTCCCGGTTCACGCCTCGCTATCAGAACAGAACCTTTCACATCAGCGAGGCTGTTACAACACCACAGGTCATCAACATGGTGCCCGCGAGCACCAGGGAGCCCTCAAGGACCACATGAGTACCCCACATTACTGCTGTGCTTAACAATGTCATTGATTGATTGCTTTATAAAATTTGTAAAGATTAAACTGTAAAGATAAAGATGACATTCAAGTAACCATTTTGGCTGTAACAATCCCACTGAAAATTAATCTTGTTAACAAATGTTTATTTGTGTGAACAGTAACAGTACAAATAATTTTTTTATTACAATCAGCTTTGATATTTTAACTGGTTATGGACATAAGGCTGTTATTAATGAACAATAATTCCATCCATATTAAAGACCGTGCTGACTCAAATCAGCGTGAGTCATTGCTCGGTTCTAGCTTGTGTTAGACTGCCGCTGTTGTGCGAAATAAAGATGTTTATGTGTTCACAAAGCTCTGCGCCTGTGCCTCTCGCTCATCAGCCACGAACGGCTATTTGCTCAAAGCCGTTCGGCTGCAGCCCCCTGCAACAGAATGACTCACCATTTTACCAGGTACAGCAGAGCACCTCACCGGTGCCTGCTCGCCAAATGTACTCCCTCCTGAGCTCGATTCTGACCGCTTATGTAATAACACCTCTACTTGGGGTCCTGACCTAGCTCCCACACTCTGTGTCGGCCCTACTTATACGCTCGAGGTTACCAGGAACCCCGAATCAGTTGTTAGGCCCAATAATAAGAGGAAGGACATGTTGGTTACGGCTGCTGCTCGGCGTCGGACGTCGCTCTGTGCCCAGGCTCAGCCGAGGACGTCGCTCCATCCCTCAGCCCATCTGAGGACAATGCTAGGTCTGCCTACTCGGCGGAGGATGTCACTTTTGTCGACCACCTCGGCTACGGATGTCGCTTGTGGCTCGCTCCTCCCTCTGGCCTCGCCTGCTCCTTCGCTCCCCCCGCTCACTTCATAGGCACAACTATCGACGACCTCTGGATTTGTCGCTCCCCCCTCTGGCCTTGTCGGTACCGTCGCTCCCCCCTTTGCCCTCGCTGGCGCCTCCACGGGCTCCATGGCCCAGGACACCTCCGGCGGCCCAAGGCCTCGACCTGGTAGCCTGGGGTCCTACCAGAGTCTCCCCCATGGCCCACCAAAGGTGAACGATGGCAGCAATCGTGCGTCTGGAAGGTGCGCTTAAAGGAAAATTATACTAAAATAAAAAGTTTTTTATGCTTTTCTGATTTCTTTTTTATTCTGCAACATGAATTACACAAGTAATTACAAATATTACACAATGCAATAACTGCAAATACAATTCTGTTTCATAATAGATATTGTACAGAATATAAAAGTGAAAAAGAATTCTGTTGATATTAGTTTGATAATTGTAACCTAATGTCAAACAATAAAATAAATGAATGATTTTCTTTCTCTCTCTTCCTCGCTCTCTCTCTCTCTCTCTCTGGCTGAGCTTTCACAGTAGGCAGTTGCCTAGTTTGCCTATAGGCATGTGCCTGCCCTGGGTGCAGACCTACATCTCCTGCAAAACCTGGTTCAAATTGTGCACAGGACTTGAAGTAAACAAGAATATCTGCCACAGAGGACTGTATTTTATAGCATATGTGTACTCAGTAGGTTGCCTAACGTTTTGTGAATAGTTTTTCACTTCACACCTCATAAAGACCTTTGAGAGGTAAGTCCTCAAACAGTCTCCACCCATGATGACAGACCATCTGGAGCCCCTGCAGTTTACCTACCAGGCACACACAGGTGTAGATGAAGCTCTGCTCCATATGTTTCACACAGATGACAAATAGGTGGACAAACTGGTTCAGGATTAACGTGTTTGAATTCTTTGCACCTGAGCCTGTGAGTGGCAGAACGCTCAAGGCAATGCATCTTGAGACATTTACACTGTCTAAGCTCAGCAAAAATGAGCGGGACATTTTTCTCTGCCTTCTTGTACAAAACAGGCTCATGTCAGCTACTATTGGTAAAGTGACAGGACAAATGGATGCAGGTGGCTTGCTGGAGGGCTTTGTCTAGTGATCACTGGAAAATGATATGCAGCCTAACAGTAAGACAATATATGTTGTGATCGACTCCTGATAGGTTCGGGAACTGTTTCGCTAATCTAAGACGAACAGGTGCTGCAGACATAACAAGACCAACCAAAGTTGCTTATCAGGCCTAATAACTGTCGCATACGCTAGAATTTCTCAAGTATGTGAGCTACTTTAAGTACAGGTTAGTGCATTTGTTATTCAACACACTCATTAACATATATTGGCAAAATCCATCTAACTTGTTTTTATATGAAAACCACATCTTATATGCTCTATAACAAAGAATATGGATTAAACCATTTATATAATTTGCTGTGGGCTACTGTGTACGCAAGTATAATTTGCATTGGCATTTGGCAGAAAATCATGCTGAGGGACTTACATTTATCTCATTTTTTAAATTCAACTGAGCAGTTGAGGGTTGAGGGCCATGTTCCAGCGCCCAGCAGTGGCAATTTGTTTGTGGAATTGTTGTCAATTCGAAAGTTGAACCCACAACTTTACCATCAGCAATCCAACACCTTAATCAGTGAGCTACTAACAGTGAACACCCGGGATTGGTTGTATGCTATTAATTATTGCTATCTGTACTAACAATTACTAAAAAAGGGAGTACTAATACACAGTCATTGAAATAAATGGTAATGGATTTAAACATCAGTTCCCAGAATTATACATTCTCTTGGCATACAGCTATAAAAGTGTTAGACCTTTTTTCCAAGAGTCTATGCACTTGAACTGTCTTTTTCATGCCTTGCTGACATTATCCTTGACCTCTAAGTACACCACGTAACATTGTAATAGCCCAATTATGTGTCAGTGCTGGGTTAATCAGCTTCGTCTCTCACTTACTTAAAACAAATCCCACTAATTTAAGGATATAAATTAGGACATAATTGAGCTACCACTAATCTTATTAAATGAACAAAGAGAAACTGTATGTGTGTGCCGTTCAGTTGTATTACCAGCACAGCTGCTGTCAGTCAAATCTGCAAAGCTGCACCTCTTCTGCTTTATACTCCTGACACCTTTCATCATAACACAGCAGTAATTGCAGAGAAACATGCAGCACTACCTCACTCCGAGCCTTCACTTATTGTGAATTACAAATGGAATAAGAATATTGATAATAGAGGCTGAACCAATCCACAGTGCAATAAAGAGAGAAATAATTTGTCACATGTACATCCACTTTGGCCCTGTCATTAAGATGGAGATAAATACCATGAATCTAATCTGGATGTGTAACACTGCATCTAGTTTAGACCAGCATGAATCATGACTTAAGCCTTCATAAAACCTGCCATACTGCAGTGTGGGATGAGTTAGGGATTAACGGCCCATGTGCAGTCACCGTGTTCTTCATTTACTTTCTTCTCAAATATTGTTTTGACCTTCAAAAAAGAAAAAGAGACCTGTGACCAAGCTGAGGCATTGACATTTGAAAAGCAGTGTTGAAATTGTGAATGAACAGACAGTGGTTTAAAACAAAAGGGAAACCCCAACCTTCCATATGCCAGAAACTTCGCATAACATAGTACACTATTATAGTTAACTAATATAGCTTAATTTTTATATGACAGAGTGATTACAGTTTATATTAAGTTTGTAATTACCCAAACATTTTGTGAATTCAAAATCCCTATATATGTCCTTAAACTGGTTAACTCATGGTCTATATTAAACAATTGCAAATATCTCCCAAAAGTAAGTACACCCCTCACATTTTTTAAAATATTTTATTATACCTTTTCAAGTGACAACACTGAAGAAATGACACTTTGCTACAATGTAAAGTAATGAATGTACAGTTTGTATAACAGTATAAATTTGCTGTCCCCTCAAAATAACTCAACACACAGCCATTAATGTCTGAACTGCTGGCAATAAAAGTGAGTACACCCCAAACCAGACTGTGCAGTTCCCAAATTAGACAGTTCAACTGAAAATCACAGGTGTGTATTAATGCACTCGTTCCTCTATGTTTTATAGTAAAAGCTTGTCCACAGGCTTGTATATGGCACATGAAAAATTGTGTGATCATTGATATGCAAAAATGTATTTGCCCTTGTAACTGTCAAAAGTAAAACTACAAACATATATATTGTCCAACCCTGAAAAGTCTTCAGGGAAAAGTTTGTCAGAAAAAAAGACAGGCTGTGCCATCTCATATGATATATTTCAGTTCAATTCATTTTTATAGCACTTTTAACAATAGACCCAAAGCATCCCAAAGCAGCTTCACAGAAAATAGAACGTTTAGACTAAATAATAAAGAACCCAATCTTTTCCTAAAGAATAGTGTATCCCAAAGAGCAAGCCCGAGGCGATGGTGGCAAGGAAAAACTCCCTACGGCAATGCTAGGAAGAAACCTTGAGAGAAACCAGACAAGGGGAAACACATCCTCACTTGGGTAACAATAGAGTGTGTGGTTATAGATGATGTCCAGTATAAATATGTTTATATTCAGTGTAGGTCTGACCAGGAGCTTTTGAGCAGTCCATAAAAAGTTCTAAGTTGATTACGGATTTAACACTAAATTGTTCATTGCAAAGCTATTAATGTCCACTAATGGAGAATCCGAGCACAAGACCATCACTGAGCTTCAGATGTAAGACTAGAGTCAATAATCACACAAAGATCTTTTACTGCTGCACTTGGTGAAACAGGGAGATCATAAAGTGTTAATCTGTAATTTGCAGGTATATTTATAGCTGCATGCGGTCTGAGTACAAGCACTTCTGCATTGTCCAAGTTAACCAGCAGGAACTTTGTATGCATCCACTGTCTAATGTCCTTAACACAATCTTCAATGTTATTAAACTGGTGTCTCTCATCTGGTTTTGATGAAACATATAACTGAGTGTCATCAACATAACAGTGGAAACTAACACCATTTTTAGGAATAATTTATCAAAGAGGTAGCATATACAGGTGCATCTCAATTAATTAGAATGCCGTGGAAAGGTTAATTTATTTCAGTAACTCAACTCAAATTGTAGAACTTGTGTATTACATAAATTCAATGCACACAGACTGAAGTACTTTAACTCTTTGGTTCTTTTAATTGTGATGATTTTGCCCACATTTAACAAAAACCCACCAATTCACTCTTAACTAATTATAATACTTCATAAGACCAATAAATAAACATTTTAGTGAATTGTTGGCCTTCTGGAAAGTGTGTACATTTACTGTATATGTACTCAATACTTGGTAGAGGCTCCTTTTGCTTTACCGGTAATTACTGCCTCAATTCGGTGTGGCATGGATGCGATTTGTCTGTGGCACTGCTGAGGTGGTATGGAAGCCCATCTTTCTTTTCCAGTTCTCTCTTTTTTTGGTCTCTTGTTTCTCATTTTCCTCTTGACAATATCCCATATATTCTCTATTGGGTTCAGGTCTGGTGAGTTTTCTGGCCAGTCAGGCTCACCAAAACCATGGTCATTTAACCAACATTTAGTGCTTGCAAATCCTGCTGGAAAATGAAATCAGCATCTTTAAAAAGATGTTCAGCAGAAGGAAGCATAACATGCTCTAAAATTTCTTGGTAAATGGGTGTAGTGACTTTGGTTTTCAAAAAAACACAGTGGACCAACACCAGCAGATGACATTACACCCAAAATCATCACAGACTGTGGAAACTTAACACTGGACATCAAGCAACTTGGGCAATGACCTTCTCCACCCTTCCTCCCACCCTTACACATTTTTTCTGTTAACATGCTTGGATACAGCGCTCTGTGAACAGCACCTTCTTTGGCAATGAATGTCTGTGGCTTACCCTACTTGTGAAGGGTGTCAATCATTGTCGTCTGGACAACTGTCAGATCAGCAGTCTTCCCCATGATTGTGTAGCCTAGTGAACCAAACTGAGAGACCATTTAGTTGATTAGCATGTCACCATATTCAAATTTTTTGAGAGTGAATTGGGAGTTTTAGTTAAATGTGGCCAAAATCATCAATTACAGAACCAAAGACTTCAAAGTTCTTCAGTCTATGTGCATTAAATTTAATTAATACACGAGTTCCACAAGTTGAGTTGAATTACTGAAATAAATTAACTTTTCCACGACATTCTAATTTATTGAGATGCACCTGCAACCGTCAATTTTATACCCAAACATTTAGTATCAAGAAAACAATTTTGAAATACTAGTTGCTCCACCCACGACTTCGTACTGCAGCCAATGGGGAGTTGCAGAGTAAAATCTGTGTGTGACAGTCGCATAAGATGTCACAGATTTTATTTTGTTCTTCAAAATGGAGAGACAACACATCAGAGAAACTTTAACAACAATGACAGATTTATTGAATCTTTTTTTAATTAGTTTAGCTGCTCTGACAAGTGTATTTACAATCAATGGCATTTAAGGACATGAAAAAATGTGTAACATAAAGCAGAAAGTCTGAAGCATCAGCTGAAGGTGGCCAGGCAGAGGCGTGCGGATAAACCTAAAATAGTTGAGTGAGTTTTAAACTACATATTTGTGTCACAGTGCTAAGGGGTAATGCAACAATCCAAAACAATCATGGATGCAATGATTCATGCTTGGCTAAAGTTAAAACAGACAAGACCATCATCCTCATCATCATCATCATCATCATCATCATCATCACCTTCATTCCATTGTCATTTCTTTACCCCTTTAACAAGCACTTTCATTATACATAAATAAAGTGACTAGGCTTACAGTCATCAGTGAACACCAACAATGTTTTAAGACAGGGAGATTTTGCAGTATTGCAGATACAAGGTGTTTTTCAGGTGAGATGCATTGCTTTTTATTATTTGATAAGACTAATTCCACGGTTAACCTTTTAAACCCTTGATAAATACAAATGGGCCAGTGGTTAAAAATTTCAACCTCTTATCTGCATGCGTTAGCGTTTCTTAGCTTAGCCTGACCTGGTTCTGGAGAACCCTCTTGTCCTGGATATTTCTGTGTTTTTTTGCTCTAACACACTTTCTTCCTGAGCCCCTGAGTTGAACTGACAGTGTTAGAGACGGAAACATGGTAAAATGTGTATGAAAAGTGGGGTCTCCAGAGCCAGGGTTGGGAGTTTGCAGGGCATAAGGGGTTAATGTCAAATGGTTATGGTGACTACATGGTTAATATTTTAGCTTGTGCATTATTTTCTAACAAACTGTTAAAAAATATTTACAAATAAATTGTTTAACCCATCAGGATCATGGCTAGGATATAGTGTAATCTGTGGTAAATGTGTCATGGATTGCTGCACAAGCACCCTACATGTAAACAAATCAAAGAACATGGCTTTTTTTTGTATCCTTTTGTACTGCAACTTCATAATCACCTGCATAAATGTAAATACCTGCCCATGTGACTTGTTTGTTGATCCTAGTTTCCAGCACACAACTAAAGCATGCACAGAAAAATTATTAGCGTCACATACAAAAGAAATGAACATGTAATTTAGCGTCGTTTTTGTATGTTAGCTTCTATTATCACTGAATCACAAATCACATTAATAACTTACAGATACACAGTATCCATAAAATTAGGATTGATATGCTCCTAGGTTATTAAAAAATGATTGTTTGGTTACATCAGCACACGGCGCAAATCTTAAATCAACAAATCTGTTAGAAGGAATATAAAGTAATTTTTTTTTTGCCCTTTTAAAATGTTTATTGACTGTTTTCGTTTTGTTGTGGTGGTCTGTTATTCTATAATGCAGAGCCAAAGACAGCTCTCATAGCTGAAAGGAATGAATTTTTATAACTCATTCATTAGTGAGTAGTTGACTACTTGTCTATTGTAAATAGACTAGTCAAGACTACTTGACTATTTTGTAAAACGGCACCTTTTAAATGTGACAGCACTTGTAAAGCAAAAATGAACTAATTAGCTATAAAATGTACGTATTTCTTAAAACATCAAAGGCGTCTTGGATTTGTGATAACAATAAATTTGTAATTTAATTTTAGTTCAATGTATGTCCATATTCATAGGTCCATTAACAAATGTAATTAACAAATATTTACTATTCTATTTACTATCCTGTAAAGACCATTATTGATGGCCCAGCCTACCATTGAAGTAATCATTGATAAGGTCTGCCGTGCCAGTCGATTTTTAATACCAGAAATGACCTCATACAAGGCTGCAGTATGCGGCCCACATTCCCGTCATCCTGGACGACTTCAAACAGTCTATTAAATCACTCCAACTGCTACCAGGGCCGGCTACAGTGGACTGCTCTGTCAGCATCACCTGGCTGTGCACATATCATGTTAACATCCTTAAGAAGCTGAAAGCGAATCTTAAAGGTGTTAAATGAACATTTTTACATCCTTAAGATAATGATTTATACACTTAGTCAAGATATAAAAAGTTCCCTGATGCTTTAGACTGTGCACAGATATGCATGGTCTTATGTTTTATTGTTTTGTTTGCAACAATTAATAAGGATAGCACATTAGCATTGAAATGTTCACAATCTTTCCACGAGTCTTAGTGAGTTGTAAGTTGTGACTCAGACAATTAGTAGATATGGCACTCGCCTTTAAAAAAAAACAGTTCAAACCACTGGAAAAAAAGATGACAATGTCTTAACCTGGATTATAGTTACAAAACCAAATTGACTTCATTACCTTGTGTTCACACTAGCTGGCAAAAAGGCACAAAGAAACTATTTGTGTTTTACAACATAAAGCTGTGAATCCAGTGACTTCAAAATAAATTATTTGGGATTCTTAAATTTTATTAGGATTAGCTAACAGCATTCGGATGCTAAGCAGATTCATTTGCCTTGTGTCGACTCAGCTGTGCTTTAAGACATGAGTAAAGAATGACAAAATGTCCCAAAATAATGCTCTGTATGCTGTATATGCTGTAATTTTGCTTTGAATAAGTGATCACTTTCGGTAAATACTTTGGACCAGTCATTTGGCAGGTTTGTCCAGTGTCTTGTCTAGCTTTCTATCTCTATATACAGTACTAATGACTTAAATGACTTTCCATTCAACAGCATTTGGATAAAATGCACTAGATTTTAAACATTTGGCAGATGACCTCATCCTCATCGGATTACATTTAGCTCATTTATACAGTTGAGCAGTTGACAGATACGGGCCTGAAGGCATTGAAGTTTGAATTCGACATATTTGCTCATAAGCCAACCATCTTAACCAGTAAATTACCACTGCCCTTTAACTGAAGTTATGTGAATAAGATGTACCGCATCCTGTAACTTTTTTTTACATTTCTGATTAGCTCTGTTAGATCTGTTGAGTTCTTGTTTCTGATTGGTCAGTGGGGTTTAGCAACCTTCTAGACAGCAGGAAAGCTTTTAGATGGAAAAATCTTTTAGCTACACTTTATAACCAATGTAAAGCTACCAGATTAGCTTTGTTTTAGTTGTAGTTTTGTTTAGGAACACAGCAGAATCTTTTTAGAACACCTAACCTTGTGGTTTCTTAGTAGCATGACAAGGTAAAGAGAGTCCTGTGTGGGGATTACTGGATTTAGTGAGCCGCCGGATTGCACGATATGGAAATGGTAGCTAAGTGGTTATTGTGTTAGACTACTGATGAGAAGATCAGTACCACAAGGCTGTTACTGCTGAACTTCTGATTTAGACCCTTCACCCTCAACTGCTCAGTTGGATTTAAAAAAAATGAAACAAATGTAAGTCAGCTTGGATAAGGACATCTGCTAAATGACATAGATATGTAAATGTTTGTTTAATTCGAGTGATAACAGGAACTAACTTAGTGGATGTTCCTCAACAATAAATGGTTAAAAATTAAAAAAGGGTTGTTCTTAAATGTAGTGTAGATGGCAATTCGCTATCGTATAAAGAAGATAAAACTATATGCTGCTATAAGAAAATGATCGAGTCGCATCAATCCTTTCCATGGTGGATTATTTTCCCATGACATCAGGCACCCGAGTGATTTATTCCAAAAGTCAAACAAGTTAGACAGAGAACGTCTACAATGCTGAATACTAGTGTGAACACAGGGTGAATTCTTACTGTTAGCTGCAGTGGCAGTGTGTGAAATAATGATTAATAAATAGGGAAAATGTTCTATTTCAAACAAATAGTATATTCAATTAAACAATTGATCAGTGATGCTCCAAAGTCTTTAAAAAATACCACTGTTGCTACTACACTTGAGCACTTATTGACTTCAAGAATACAGTCTCCACATGGTATTCTGTTTTTTAAACTGTACACAATGTACAAAACAGACGAGTACTTATTCCTTAAAAACAACAATAAAGTCCTCAGGTAAAGACTCACCCTATTAAAAATGTTCTCTTTCTGGATTTTTTTTCGACGGAAGGTATAATTTGAAACCAGTTCTCCATCAGTTCTCCACACTTGCATCCAGAATGTTCCTATGTTTCTAGAAATAAGACAATCTAGCTCTTGCTGAGGCCATAACAGAGTCTTCCATTTCTTTTACAGATATGTTACATATGTCCATAAAAATCCCAAAAGAACTAATTAAGTAAATATGTCTTCTCAACTTTTCATTTTAAGGTGAGTCCTTGCTTGATGAAAGAAGTTGTATATATATGCATATACATGTGTCTGGGTAGTGTACCGATATCCTCCAATTTCTGGCTTGTAATGCATCCGGATGAGAAGATCCCACTCCTTTCCGCTTGAGTTCTGGATTCATCTCATTACAGGGACACATTCTGAATCTCATGGGAGATAATGAGGATGTCTGATGTATACTTTTTAATAAAAGTGCTCTTTTAGGAGTCCACCTCTGCATTAAGATTGGAACCAGTTACTGCACCCACGCTCATGTAGGCTGCTATAACGATCTGTGAAAGATGAGGATCATCAGGGCCGAGGCTAACGGGAGACCAGCCACATGTACGCGTCCAGCGGAATTGACATCCCCTCGGGATGGCTCGGCCGATTCATGGCTTGTATCGTCTAAAAGGAGATAGTATTTTTTAATGAAGATATGCAAAAGTACGTCACAGAAACATTTAAAGGAAAATTAGCTAAGCGTACAAACCTCTGGGCTCTATAGAGTTACTGTCATTGACGTCAAAGACCCGGTCATGAACGCTGACGGTTTTCACGCAGTTGTCTATGAGGAATATAAAACAGACTATTTTTAAGACTTACATTATGATATCATTGTTTCATCACTCTTTTTCTCATTTGATAAAAAGAAACAGTGCTAAATGAACCCCAAAGGAAGCATGTAAAACTTACTGGCTGGTCTGACGAAAACCTTTAGCCTCAGGCAGGTCTTTCTCCCGTTCTCAGCAACTGTAGAGGCTGTGGAAACAATTAAGATGTTTACTACTAAACTCGTTGAATTTATGCCACATGTGAAGTCAGAGTACTTACTGTTAACTGTAAAATATTTAACCCTAAATAGCCCAGGCTAAAAAGCGGCTGCTCGGTCCTCGTGATTGGAAAATGATGAAAATTATGTAGTCAAAAACTAAAAACATATGTGAAGATTATTATTGACTAAGAAACAATGAGAACACACTGGATGAAAGTGTTTAAATAGTATTTGTAACATGGACAGTTAAATTGTTTATGAATTTATAAAGTGCATGAAAATCTGTTGTGTATCTGTTGTGCAATTATATTTTGGAATTTAACAGTCAAAACACACACATGCAATGCGTTTATAAGACGTATTGGCTTGCTTTTGTAGTTCTAATTCGAACAAATTCCAACCCTTAAGAGAATAAAAAAAATATTTAAAGAAATATACTAGCACTAACACATTGTAGAACAGTTAATAATAAATAATTAAATGTGAATTTAATCTGAATTGGATTAGAGTTACATTAGGTTTGCAGGACACGCATGCTCATTTCTATTGTTTTTCACTGCAACCAAAATGAACATGAAAGCTTAAAAGACAGAATGATAAAAATATAGTTTAAAGGAGCATGTATGAGAAGTGACAATGCTAATGGTTTTAGATTTATTGACATAAAGCATGCTATGACCATGTGACTTTACACTCCAAATTCTGCCCCCTTGGTCCCCACAAACAGCTTATAATAAATGTTTCAGTTTTTTTTTCCATCACATGGATGTAGAACACATGAAATTTTCTGGGTGATTTTCAACGATCACTTGTCATGCAAGAATTAATTCTAATCACTACAGACATCTTCCAGAAACACTGCAAAACAGACAAATGTCTGGTAAATGAGTCCTGTCTAAATAGTGCTTTTGTCGTATAATTTTGCATAATCTAAAACCTCTGCTAGACAACGTCATGATCATGAGTCGGAAGAGGAACACCTGACCTTTCTTTCTAAATATCACTGTATAACTCAAACGCAGGTTAAAAATGATCCATTTTGAATTTGAAATTCTGAAAAAATAAAGGTAAATTAAAGAAAAGAAGGGGCGGCACAGTGGCAGAGTGGTTAGCACTCCAGTCTCACTGTTAGATTGAGGGTTCGATCATGAGCCCAGGGTCTTTCTATGTGGAGTTTGCATGTTCTCCCTGTCCTTGCGTGGAGAACATTACCAAAAGTGATTTTATTTTCTTATTTTTTTTAAACTTCCATAATAACATATTAGTCTGTACTTATACTGTAAAGAACATGCATTCACGTTTGTACATAACAGCAAATCCTTAACTTGATCCACCACAAATCAGATGGACTGCTCTAACTTAATAAAGCAAATCTCAGGCAAAAAACTATTCTGAGCTAATTCAACACATATGGGATAAAAAAAAAAAACAATAATGTGAACAATTAGGAATGCATGTATGAATTAGTATTACAATCAGAATTCTATGTGCATGCACTGTAGCCATTTTGTTAATCCCTGAAGCCTGTGTATATTCCCAGATTGCAGTGCATTGCTGCCAGCCAGCCAATGAATGAATGAATGAATGAATGAATGAATGAAAACAGGAAAGAATTAAATAAATGTTTCTATGTTTCAAATGGGCCATTTTGCATTAGAAATCAATGATAAAAAATACTGTATACTTCTTTAGATGATAGTAGATAAATAAGGTATACCCCAAATACCAGATAGTAGATCAATAAGGTATACCCAGCAATGCCAGTTTAGTACTTTTAGTTCAAAACATGCTAATATTGCAAGCTGTAAAATGTATTATAGCAATTCAGACCTACACAATCCTCAAATAGAAGCTGCTTTTTCCTGCTTGCTAATGTGCTGTGATCCTGAATGGCTAAGTGATAGAAAACAAACCCCTTGGAAATGCAGTTTGATACTGAAGAACTCTCTGTCTCCTCTGAGCCATTACCTGCCTAAGCAGCGCTGCTCATGTCACAAGCTCTGTACATGTTCCAGGTTTCATTTAAATGCCTGTGCGAGCTTGCGGGCCTTAAAGGGAAACGCAATCAGCATTCATTTCATTTCCTCGCCATATTCACGGACAGCACTACATCGACTATTCTGTATCTACTAGCCTGTCAGCCTTGGGCCATGTTTCTCAATTTGTTCTTCCTATAAAAGAAAGCCTATTAGTGTTTGAAAAAGAGCAGGGAGACAGGCTCTCTTCCTGCCCACCCTCACTTTGTGCAGCAGGTAATGTAATATCCTGCTATCAGGAGTTAATGCAAATGAGGGCTTAAAGAATCTGTGGGGAGAAAAGAGAGGGAGAGAGAGAGAGAGAGAGACTCTTTCTCTCATAGGTCAGACAAGAAGTTGACTCAAAATATTGCTGCACACAGCAATTAACGGGGTCAAGCCCAATTTATAGTATTTGTCGTAATAAAAGATTTACATAAAACACACCTATAAACTAATCATTCTCTCGCTTCTGATTCTTTGGCTCATGTCGATTCAAATTCATCATATAATCAAGAAATCTAAAGAGATATGATATTAGACCAAAATATACAAAACAAGAGAGCTATAATTAATCATAACTCATTATTACATTGTGCACAAGCACGGAGCATAAATATAATTATTAGAGAAATCCAAATTCAAATAAAAGGTTTTATTCCTTTTAACAACAGTAATTGGAGATTGAACTAGTGATAATCAACAATTAACATGATGAGACGTTCATATCAATCTGGCAACACAGATATCATGCTCGCACTGGTCTGTACGAGCAGATATCCAATTTTCAGAATTAATGAAGTGATAACTTCACCACACACGTATACTCTTGGCTCATTCTGATTCAAAATCATCATATGATCAAGAAATCAAAAAAGACCACATTTATGATATTAGACCAAAAAATACAAAAATGGTTTATAATTAATCATAAATTATTACATTGTGCACAAGCACAGAACAGCTAAATTAAAAGCTGATTTACTTCCTGTTTGTTTTGTTAGAGTTCATTCCGTGATTCAGCGTCTTCCATTTGTTTGTGTGCGCGCGTGTGTGTGTGTGTGTGTGTGTGTGTGTCTGTGTCAAGTTGTCGTGGTGACACTGCGACAGCATAGTGGACCTTAATAGTGAAGTATGCCTTTACTACATTTCCAAAAAGTTTTTCTCCAAAGTTTTTAGAATCAGCGATCACCAACTGCGCTACAATTCAACTTGAAATAACATTAATTCTATCTTTACTATGTATAGTAATTAAACTAAAACACAAGGGCAGATTTATTGTATATGAGGCGCGCGCTCCGCCGAATTCACACACATGCCTGTGTGTGACACATTAAATAGGAGAGCGTGTATAATCCGCGTTGTAGATGAATCTCTGTTAATTAAAATCAAATTAATACAAAATAATTAATATTGAAGTGACATTTGTGACATTCATACACAGAAACGGTTAATTGGAATTCTTACCCACATATCTCTGTAACGAGCTGTATGCTGCATCTAACAGGAGATGTAGTTTGTAGGGGCGGAGCTCCGCTCTGCAGCTCGGAATGTTTTTAAACAAGAAAAAGCGTGTATTGATGAGAGGATAATGAGAGCGTGAGAGAGCTAAGGTGGCGTTTACTTTGTTTATTTGTTGCTATGACTGAAATGTGACGTGGCGGTTTGATTTCAATGTTTCCAATATTTTATATTAAATACCTTTTGTCTCGTTGGTTCTAGAAACCTAACAGTCGGTATGGTATCAAAATCATAGTGTTCTCTTGGCATGCCAAATTTCATAACTTTTGACATAGAACAAATGGGATCTGCCATAGAACACCATTCTGGAAGAATAAAAAATATGACGTCATATATCGTACCATTACAATAGGGGTCTCGCCCCTGATTAATGAATCCATTCACTGACACATCACAATGAACCACCTGTAAAACAATTGGCAATAACATCAACATCTACTGATTCAATTTAAAGACTTAGTAGAGAAGACTTAAAACTTAAGTTCAAGTACCTTGTTTTGTCTCAACTAACACAATCTAACACAAACAAAATGCTTTTAAACATCTATGTGAAGGATATTTACGGAGCCTTGCAGTGACCTTTCTGACCTCTAATATAGGTCACATGTCCTTTCCACCTGCTTGTAGATCTTGATTGGCTACTACACACATCAGCGCCTGCTACTTAAAGTTCTGTTGGGCGCTAATAACATCAACAGCTGCAGATGACAGATGATAAGTGACGCACCTGTTGGACAAAGCTCTGGCCTGACCATATAAACAAGTTTCATTTAATCAAAGCCACTGCTTTTGCTAAAATCAGATAGACAATGTCTAAACCATTTTTATAATTGTTTTATTTATTTACTTTAAAAGCCGTTTAAGTTGTATTGTACCACAGCATGTTTATCTTAGAATGCTACAGAAAGAGTCAGTATTTAGGAACAGGCGCTATTAATCCTTTTTTGAATGGTTTTATTTCACTGTGTGCAAAAACTGTTCTCTTAGTTAAAACTGTCATGTCTAGACAACAATTTAAAGAATCCATGACTTTCTGCAGGTTATTTTTACTACAAACCCTCAATTCTGAGTAAAACACGGCCATCTTTGCTCTTATGATTTTTAACGTATTAGTCAGTACTTATATTGTAAAGAACATGCATTTACGTTTGTAGATAACAGTTAATTATCCACTTAATTGGATCCACCACAAATCAAATGGCTGTCGTTTGAGGTGGGTATGTGCAGAAAACTGGACTGCTCTAAGTTAAAAAAAAAAAAAAAAAAAAGCAAATCTCAGGCACAAAACAAGTCTGGGATAATTCAACACATATGGGTTAAAAAAAAGCAAAATAAAAAAAAAACAATAATGTGAACAATTGGGAATGCATGTATGAAGTAGTATTACAATCAGAATTCTATGTGCATACACTGTAGCCATTTTGTTAATCCCTGAAGCCTGTGTATATTCCCAGAATGCAGTGCATTGCTGCCAGCCCTGACCCCCATGATTTTCTTCTGCATGGGGGCTCCAGCTGCTCTTAATCTGTCTGCTGTTTTGCCTTTCATACTTCCTTCCATACTGTGGTAAGAGGATGGGTTAAATCAAAACACTTATACTCTGTCTATTGGGACACAACTGGGGGTTTGTAAACCCTTTATGCCGCCCCAACAAGCATATTTACTTTTTAATTTTGACTTATGTCTTGAGACAAGCCACATTCGAAGCACAAGCCTAACATTGATTATAAACATCCCATAGGAAATCTGACACGACTCTGGGCGGGTCCAGCACCGGCTTCTATATATTACCATCTTTCACTTTTTTTTTTACAGTTCGCATTGAGACCTTTTTGTCAGTTAGGCGATTCCACCGGATATTTAACCAAAGATACTTCCTTAAATTTTTCACCCTTGTTTTAAGTTGTACCTGTCACATTTACAGAGGAATGATAAATTCCCAGTGACTTTGAAAATTTGCAGCAGTAGAAAAAAAACACATCTATCAACATTCCAGTCGTACAGCAGATGTGTTAAGGTAATTATGTGAGTTGTTCATAAAAGACACTTGAGTCCAGTCCATCACTAACACTATTCCGTTGTCAGCCTGGATAATGTACCTGGATAACTTACCCCACTGTGCATGTTCAGACAGAACTTAAAACAAGACTATCGTTGGCTCAGAGGACTCAAGGCCACTGCAGGCTGCCAAAGCCTGAACAGCTTCTTCATTTCTCTGGACTTACATAGCAGACATTACATCGGCAGCATAACCGTGCATCCACACTGCAGACGTAAAAGTAAACCTCGTAGACACTACTATTTCAGCTATGTGATCAGATGTGATGAAACAGATGTCTGATAAATGATAAGGATTGGTGCCCATCTGTGAAATAAAGCTCCCTGCTGTCTACTGCAACGCCACATTCTTTTGCTCTGAAAGCACAACATAAAATTAAACATGGCCATTAATTAAAGGATGCCATATAGTAAATAAGAATTCAGAAGAAGTGTAAATTGATTTAAAAGCAAGCTCATAAAAGACAGACAATACCACCATCAGCTCCTTCAAAATACCCCACTACAACCCTTATATAACATAGCTTGACAAAAAAAAAAACAAAAAAAAAAACCTCCCTTGAAATTGGATTTCAATCCTCCCAGATTAAGATCAGACCTCCACCCATACCATATTGAAAAAACATGCTTCCCTAAGCCATTCAGGAATCAAAAGTTCGACCGCAAATGTCGGAACATGGTCACTTTTGACCCTGCAGGGCCCGGCCTTCTGATCCCTACTGATCGCTTCCTGAGCAGGCCGAGCCTGTGACTGACAGCTATGAGGCCGAATGTGTCACCCTGAGGCTCTGCAAGAGCGACCTCTCACTCGCAGTGATTAACCATCACCGGCTGAAACAAAGGCACACAGTGTTGCTCATGCAGACACACAGACATGTAAATCCAACTAACCAAAAAGGACACAAATAATCACAGCCATAAATCATCAAGCAGAACTTCTCAGATTACAAAATACTATAAAAAAAATACAGAAGTCACACATTTTAACTATGTACTGTTTGGACTGATTTAGCGCTAAATTAGCAAGATATGTTTAAATATACATGTAAACTACTAGCTACAAGTAAGAAGATTGTAACTGAAATGTGCTCATCTGGGTTAATATAATCTTAAATAGATTTAAAGCACACTACATTAAATAAACAACGTGTGGCTAGTTAATCTACATTAAAGAAATGCTGCTAGCCAAACTACATAAACTACAAAAAGGATCAGCATCCATTCAGCACAAAGATTCAGACTAAGTGTTGAAGACTAAATGGTTTATGAATAAATAATTAGTTAAATAAATAAATAAATAAATATCTGTTATGTTAATCCAGGAGGATGAGGTGTGTACTGGCTTCAGAACATAAATATCTATATGAGTGCATTGCTCCTGAATTCCAATATTAATATATAAATGAAACTAATAGCTTTGCTTATTGCAGTAAGCCATTTGCCCAAAGGTGTTTAGCTCACACACTTTTGCCTTTACAAACAACCCTGCAAATTGTTTTATGTTGATTGACTACAATCTAAGCAGGTGTTTTCTGATTGAAATTAAATGCCCTTCTTTGTGGGTGTATGATTACTTTAACACTCCATTGTACACTCCAATATGAGTCAAAAACTGCCTGACGTCTAACATATTGTTTGTTATTTCATTCTCCCTTCGGTTGCATCCATAGGTCGGAGTAACTGGCTATTTGTTAAAGCGAGTCCGCAACTCTTGAGTCATAAACCTGAGTCACACAGGAAAGAGCTGTGGGATGTGCGCAGGCTCAAATTCTCTCACTGCCTATTCCTGTAAAACCTTCCGATTACCTGACAGCTCTAACATTTTATCTGGTTACATGTCCTACTGCTCTTACTCAAAGTCGTAGGACAATGAGCTCCGTTTTACATCGTGTCAATTCAAGGAAGAAAATAACAGAAAAGAAAAAAACACCCTGATCTGATGTGATCTCACACCTAATCACTGTTTACTGTGCAGTTCTCTCTCATTTCATATGCTACACAAACAACCATGTTGTTTTGACATACAACCATGATCTGTCCCTTCATCCGAATGAATCATGCTAAATCTAAATCTCCTGTGTGCGCCTGCATAAATGAAGCTATCTCCAGAGCCTGTGCTGTCCAGGCAGTCAGACCATTCCTGCGTCTTATTTTGTCTTCCGCCTCTCGCTCTACAGGGATCTGACTCCAGTTGTAAAAACATGGGTTTAGATGCGTGTTTTTAAGGGGCCTCTTGCGAGCATGCTAAAACTTTAAGGTTGTAACAAAGACCCCTTTCCATCCAGGAAAGACGGTTTTCCATCAGGGTTTTTGTTCCAGTTTTTATTTCAGTCTGTTTTCACCAGGCTTGAAATTAGCTGTTCATCCACCAAAGGTGCCAAATTTATAAGGTTAAGACTGATGCATTATAAAAAATTAAACAATGTAAGAATGTAAAAATCTAAATGTTGTAAAATTGTTAAAAATATGAAATCGGTTCATATATAGTAATATATGAATAGGATTTATTTTTGTTCATTTCGGTTTTGCTCTGTGAAAATATCCTGAAGGTAGTAAGAGTGTTAATTTTATAATATTACAATAAAAGAAATACAGTGGTACCTCCGTATAAGAACACCCCGGAATACGTAAAATTCAGTTTACAAATTGCAGCTCATCAAAAAATTTGCTTCTGTATGCGAAAGAAATTTCAATATACGAAACTAACAGCGGCCCAAACCCCGTCTCATCTGAGATCCGCAGGAGTTCTAGACTGTTAACTTCCGGTTTACGCTGTGAGCGAAGTGCCTCACTTCCGGGTTTGAAGTATCGTTCATTCACAGATCAGACAAAGCGCCGTTCACCTTTATGCTA
>JAOUQX010000017.1:11557831-11572334 GCA_028566295.1 Liobagrus marginatus | reverse complement strand
AGTGAACCTTATCGTATCATTGGCTGGACACCTGTCACTCACTGAGTTGCAATGCAAAATGGTACAGAAAACAATATCATTGGTCAAATTAATTAGATTAGATTAGGTCTAATGTTAGATATTATTTCATACATTTATATTAAATTTTATTTTATGCGCTGCATAGATTTTCTTGTGCGCTGAGAATGTGCGAGTAGTGCGCAATTGCGCAAGCACGCAGGTTAGAGGGAGCATTGCTCTTCACTCATTTACATTTACAGAATTTAGCAGACGCCTTTATCCAGAGCAATGTACAAGAGTGCTGTAAAGACTCTAACAATGAATATTTCGATTCGATTCGAAATACACCAAACCTAAACCTGTTGAAACAAGAGCAATTATTAGAAATGTTTTTTGTAATTATAAGTAAGAAAGACATTAACTATCAAGGAGTAGGTATTTAAGAAAGGGGTAGGTCTTTAAGCATCTCTTGGAGACAGCCAGTGACTCGGCTGTTCTGACACTGATGGGAAGTTCATTCCACCACCTCGGTGACAGAACAGAGAAAAGTCGTGAGGCCGACCTACTGTGTGTCCTGAGGGAGGCTCTGAGGGAGTACAGTGTGGTGCGTGGTGTGGAGAGATCTCGTCCTTTCCCAGCTATGTACATGACCTTTACACCACCTTATACCATCATCAGCTGGAACAATTCAGCCTCTCCTTTGGAGAGTCTAACAGAGCATAACATAACAATACATTTCACTACTTGTATGCAATATAAATGGTATGTGACAAATAATAATCTTGAATCTCTTGAATCTATTCCTATTTTTTCAAAACTTGCTACCATCATCTTTCCTTACCCTGTTGAAACATTCACTCTATCTCGCTTTCCGCTGTAGCTTCTTTCAACCTTTTCAGCCTTTCTGACCCCGGCCGCTTTTGCCTCGCTACCCTTAGACTTAGCCACTGACACTTTCCATATTTTTTTCTCTAAACATGGAGCTTCTTTGCCCTGTGTCTGTCAAACCTAGAAAGACTCCTTGTCCTGCTCACTGGCTATTGTATGTGTTGCGCAGCAATTGGAGAAAACTGAGATTAACAGTGAAAAGGTGAAAGAAATTGTTTCCTGACACAGATCTCGCCTATTGCCGTGCTCTCTTGTTTAAGTTTTCATTGGATGTAACTTCCAAAAAGCCAAACTTCTTTACAGGAAAAAAAGGATGTTATTTTGTGAAGGATAAACCAGCAGGACTATGTCAAATTAGCAACATGTGCGGAAATGATCAGTTAATTGCAAGATTACCCCAAGGTTGCAGGAGCAGTAGTGAAGTATGAAGGGGAGATCAATTAGTTATCCAAGGAAAGCATGAGACCCTGGCATGGGGAAGAAAGACATGGGACGAAGATCAGTTTTGATAAAGATGAGTTTCAGCTGATGCGCTGTCCTCTACAATAATAATACATCTCTCAGACATGCTGAGATCAGATCTGCTGAGAGCAGATGCAGTGGTGTCTGAAGGACAAAAAGGAAAACATGACTTGAATGTTGTCAGCAAAGCACTGGCAAGAGAACCCATGTGAGGAGAAGACTTTACCACAAGAGTGGGTGTAGAGGGAGAAGATGAGAGGACCAAGTACTGCGACTTGTAGGACACCAGTATAAAGTCTGCATGTTACCAGATAACATGATATGCAACAATTCAGCTAACTATTGACTAATATTTAAAAAATAAACCTAAAATTTTTCATACTTGCATTGTTTCTATAACAATATTCACAAATAGCTAGCAGATATTACTGCTATCAGGTATTATTAATTCAATTGCTAAGCTAAAAGGATATGCAATGCTGCTTTGATATTTTGCTTCAGTTCGCTTTAAATATTTAGTTCTGCACTGACAAGGAGTTAAAACTCTGCACAGAGTCTTTCTCCTTCCTGTTCAAATATGTCTTCACCAAACAGTTGGATGCCCCTAAACTGCTGTACATGTTGCGGTTTTCCCCACGGAATGAACTCCTTCTGGCAATGTTTATCAGCACCCTGGAAAACTCGTTTATGCGTGTGTGTATCTTAACGAGCTCAGGCTCAAGCAGCCCAAACTCTTAATATGAGAGACTCCAGCTGGATTCGTGTGGAGCTGGAAAGCATCAGAGATGGCAGAGCAGAGTTCACGAGTGTCAAGAGAAAGAGCAAGAGAGAAAGAGAGAGAGATGGATAGAGTGATGGATGAGTGAGGCTGTGAGGTCACTGCTGGTTTGCGACTGAAGAAAAGTAAGGCTTGTTATTGATTAGCCACATGTGTTGAAGTGAAAATGGATGATCCAAAATGGGATAAGAGTGTGAGTTTGTCTTTGGCTCTGTGATAGCAGCAATGATTGGGTGCATCCCTATTTGCATGCCTATGCACAATTTTATGCTTTTTCGTAGAATATATAATGTGAGTAATGCGTTCACACTGAAAATTCCTACAATTCCATTGTCATTTCACAGAAAATTCCAACAAAAAGTAGTGCATTTTAATTATTCGAATGATGCACTCATTTAATCAAAGAAACTAAAAAAATAATCTTTGCTTATATAGTGGAAGAGGGTGGGGCTACCACATGCTGAACCTAGATGAGAAATGTATTTTAAATTAGCTTACATTGTAGGATTTTATGCTACAACATTTAGAAAAATCGCATTACCAGCATCATACTATCCAACTGCTTCTTGGAATTTATGCTGACCATAACATAAGGAGCACTTAGCTTTATTTAATTTAAAATTTGAAGGGACATCCTAACATTTTTATAGCACTTTATTACTGTAGCACATCAAAAAGCTCTAGCTAATGTCACACATCTACATGATACCTCAGGTTGGAGCTGTGCTTATTGAGCTGTGAAATGCTCATATCTAAACAGGTTTGGACTCACATCATTTGCAGATTGTTATCAAGTGGTTTTCTTTGAGGCATTTCAAACTGAACATTCCTGATAAATCAGACCTCACTAATTAATTTGTATCCTTTCTATAGAAAACTGCTTCATTTGCATGAAATTTATGTGTCTCAAAGTCTTCCAGGGTTAAACATATTTATTTATTTATTTATTTATTTAGATGAATGGATTGATGGACAGATTAGATTAGAGCTGTATAAATGAGTGTAAGTGCAGTTGTTTTTATTTTTTACGTGCTGGGATGTGTTATATAATATATTTTTAGTTAGAATTCGAGTTTGCATTTTATTCAAAATCATTTATAGTCATACTTCACTACATGGCCAAAGGCTTTCATACAACAGACTAATACATTTCTGTGTGAACAACCAATAATAACGTCCACACAAGATTACCGATCATGCCTCTGGTTATTTGTTTATTTAGGCACAATATCCATTAGTCTGATCAGGCACTAATATTGGGTGAGGAGGTTTGAGTTGCAGCCTGTGTTCCAGATCATCCCAAAGGAGTTCAGTGGAGTTGAGGTAAAAGCGCTGTGCAGGACAATTGAGTTCTTTTACACCTACCATAGAATACAATGTCGTCATGGAGCTCAAGGGCTTTGTGCACAGGGGCTTTGTGCACAGGGGCATGGGCATGTTTTGGCCTTGTAGTTCCAATGAAGGATGTTCATCCCAAGGGTGTACTAAGGATGTTTATATGGTTTATCTTTTTTTTTTTATAACAGTTACTGTATTTTATTTTTACGCTGTATTTTTTATATTTTATCTTTTCATATTTTCTTCTCTTCTGTACAACTAATTCCACTCTCTTTTAAAATTACACTATACTTTTATTTGATCAATCTAATTCAATTTTTGACTATTTTTATTTTGACTTGATTGAATTGACAGTCATAAAAACCCTTTTTTGTTGCATGTCATACTCTGTATGATTGTGTATGGGACCAATAAAGTTTAAATTTGAATGATTGATTATTATTATTAAATATAATTGGATGGAACTATTATATGGTATTTTGTGTTTTAAACAAGGACATTTAACCAGGCCGATTCACAACCAATTCGGCAATAAAAACAAACAAGAGATCACTATCATGCACATAATACAATAAAATATTAAACTATATCTGCCTTCATTTTTACTTTTGTTTAGTCCTATTGTTGTGCTTTTTGGATCATTTCCTAAAAATACACTGCCACAATGATTTATTAAACAATTGTGTGTTATCAGCTCATAAACACTAAGTGTGTGCCTTATAAACAGGCAATGATAATATAGTGGGCCCTGAATCATGCAATTATCCAGCAATGAGAAATAAAAGAGCTTATTTCATCCACAATAATGAGGTGATAAAGGCCTTATCTAATAATGTGAGAGGTTATTTTCAGACTCGGAGAGATAATTGTACTCTGTCTGCTTCAGAGGAGGAGCTCCGAGTCCCAGATTCAGTGTTGGAAAAAAGCAAATTATACCATTACTAAAACCTTTATACTGGCTATCTTTGCCAAATGTACTGTAACATTTACCAAAAAAGTGTTTATATAGCACAATTTTACCATGCTGTATTAGATATATCCACTCAAAATAATTACCATATTGCACATGTAGTAATAAATAAAGACAAAAAAAATTCAAAAAGTGCACATTTTAATTTCTATGCATTTATATCAAATGTTATTTTCAACACAGCGTATAATAGTTATCGTACAATAAATTATGCATTTGTAGTATGCTTTAAAAATTCAGCTAATTCAGAGGTCTTGTAATGTTTGAAGTTCTCCTCAAAGTCTTACAGTGTTCATAAAATGTGTGCGCAGATTACTTAGATTTTTTTTACCTTGGAGAGATTTCAGAAAAAACTAAAACCAACCAGTCAGTACAAGGAGACATACAGTAAATTCAGAAAGATCCTTCTGGATTTAACTTACTAGGGCATGGCTCCTGATAAAAAACAGAGTTAGGGACTGTGCACGTCCCAAACACATGGCTTTAGCTACAACTTGATACTGATGATCTCTTTAATTGAATGTTTAAAAAAAACGGAATTGAAATGCAGCCTATTACTGGAGCCAGTGGTCTAACTCCTAGAGCCTTCACTTGTACTAACATGAATGATTTACTTTCAATCTGTGTGTGGCATCCCTGCTTACCCTCTTATCTCCAGTTGACCTCTGGTGCATGAACATGACCCGTTTCCAGCTTACAGACAAGAAGGTAAGGACTTGGGTATATGTTTTCACTAGCAAGTCTTCAGATGGAGTGTGGTACCCAGCACCCGTGATAGCGACAGCCTTTCCTGTTTAGTCTCATTGTATAAAACGAGAGCTCTGCTCACATCGGAATGTCTGCTATTCCAGAATGGGAAGTTCTCACCGTAATTTAGCGTTACCGGGGTGACAGAGCACACGGCACGGATGTAGGAAAATGAAAGCGGAGAAAGGCTTCGCGCTGCAGGCCGCACAGCTGATAGAGCCAGATTTGGAAAACAAAACCCTGGATTCATTCAGTTAGCTTGGCTCAGCTCATATATTAGTTTCGACTGACTTCATTCGGGTAATCTCGGCCCCTGAACACAGTCTCAGATGACGGTGTGGCAGATAAAGAAATCCAAGTCTGGGTGTATTACAGAACTTTCTTTCAGCGTCTGTTGTTTCAAACCCACAGAGATTGTTTAACGCGATCTAAACAGTGAAAACGTATGAGAACTGGATACAGATGGATGAAGGGAAGTCTTGTGAAATAAATGCACGGTGAGTTACCCAATCTGTCCGAATCTATTAGTCACTATAATGTTACAGAGATGCAGTAGTTACTGCACTGTCACATTTCAGATGAAAGCTGCTAGTCAAACTTGCCATCAAACTCCACGAATGTTCATCTGATATATTAAAGACCTGCTCTTTTCATTTGGCTACAAGAGTGTGTCGACATAACCTGACTAAACGTTTACACTCAGCACATTTTGATCGGAAGCGTTTCAACTAAAGAAGAAAGGCACTTGTTGAGGACAGGCCTATCTGTAGTTTCGATCTGAGGAGAAGCATAAGCTTGCACAGATGTCGAGCTGATCTAAGAAGCTGTGTGTTCCAGAGACAACAACACACTCCCCATTACACGAACCCAGCCGGGATTTCCCCGACACAGGCAGAGATCTAGACATGACACGGTTTGTGGTGGCACAAGGGGAATACATCAGGGATGAAAAAAAGAATGTCTGCCTTCATTTCCGACAGAAATCTGACCCTCCTATGGGAGCTGGTGAGCATGAATGAAGCAGACGGACACATTTCAATAAAGTCAGAGGGCCAGAGGTGGCCTTTTTACTGTGCATGAAAAAGACAGTCATCCCCAGCGTGTTCAAGACCCGTGATTGACAGATCGATGGCGAAGCAGTCACTTTAAAAAGGCTTTATTAACAGTGGGATTACTGTATTAGGAAATACTGAGATAGTTTCAAGATACCTTTCTATAGTTGAAGTTACTTGGTAACCCTATACCTGGGAAGTCTGTTGGGTTTGCTGGGGGCCCAATTAAAATTAAAGGATATCATTTTCCAGCTCCTCTACTATGGAGGAACATTCTTGCACATTGTCAGATTAGTTTAGGAGTTATCTGAAATTAACTGAGAATGGTGCAGATCCTCTCTCCCTCCCTGGAATTTCATGAATTTTATAAAGTTATTACGGCTTGTAGAACACAGTAGCTGTCTTCTCACAGCCATGTCATGGGTGAGCGATTATGGAGACTGAGTCACTTTATCTTTGGAGACACAAGGTGGCCACGGCCTGGTCATCTAGCATCAAGCATGATGGAAAAGCAAACGATCAGAGGCACCAAGTGGGCTGCTGTCAGCTTCTGAAAGCTCCTGTCATTTCTCAGGATCAACTAAGCGCCTTACAAATGGACGAGGTAAATGCTGTTGACGCCAAATGGTGATTTATTTGATTCTTTACATGCTTAATAGGTTCTTTATTAAGATTTACGATATCAGCCTGCACATATGATCAATTAGTTTTTGCCCCCTTTTCAAGCACTTTTCCTAATCACTTTGCTTCCGCTACAGATCAACAAATTTTAATATTGTTTACTTTTAAATCCCACACACACCAGAAATAGTCAAATAGTCCAATTCTAATTAGTAAGCATTTTTAATAAACTTATTTATTATTCTTATTCGATTCACAATTCGCACATCTTATAGAACTATCTCACTATAAATATTATCTATAAAACTATACAGACATTAAAAAAATTTCTTCTGCCAAAGAATAATGTTTTTACCTGCCACGTAAAGGATACATGAGACTGTCTGTCAGACTGCGGGCTGTGATGCAGAACCAGCGAACCAGGAACCTGGTGTTCTCGCTCAGGCTAGAGAAAGTTAGGGGTCACTGCCACACTCATTATGCGTGGCATAATAATGAGCTGTCTCTTCGCTCACCTTGTCAGGATACATTAGCACCAGGGATTCTGAGTCGATTCATTGTTTTGCTTCCTCTCCCACACAAGCTCATTTTGGACACATTTACTCTAACACCATCAGCAGTAGCACCTTCTCCAAAACCATGAATCGCTTTATAGATATAACAATTATACACAGATGGGAAAAAACTTACATGACACGCAGAAAACGGATATTTTTATATTTTTGGCTTGCGTTTTCCTATCCTTTTAGATTTTTTTTTGCCTATGCTTTTTCCTTGATATATCACTCAGTTAATATGGAAACAAAAGAAATCATAAAACACATTTTTTAAAAAGGAAAAAATTACTCAAGTAAATCTCATTACTGTGGCAGATATAAAAAGTTTTTCCTTCAAATATCACTCAGTTATACTGAAAAATGCAACAGCAACAAAAATATCGATTTTGTGAAGGGAAATTACTAAATGACAAAAATAAATCATATTACCATGAAAGATATAAAAATAAGTACACTGGTATGTGGAAAAACTGCTGACATAATACCCACAAAACAGTTAGCTTAGCTAACCTATCCTTACCTTCAAACATGATTCACTTATACATTGTGAGCAGCAAAAAACAATTAATCTTTTTTTCCTCTTGGATATTGGAGTGGAATATAAAGATTAATTCACAGATATTTTGAAAAAGCAGCACAGGAAGCCCATGAAACAGTTAGAGATAAGATTAGCTTAGCTAGCAAGGCTTTTTCTGTTAAATAGAAGTCAGATAAGTTAGAATGTAAGATACATTTTGTGAGAAAAAACAATCAAACAAAATATACTCTTTTACGCAATATATGCAAGCAGGTGAAAGAAATCCCACAAATTTCTGGAAAAAAAATGTATAATGTAATGATTTCTTACATGAAACCCACAAAACAAGACGAGTAGCTACCATGTATTTTCTTTTAAACAGCATTTAGTGATTTTTGGAAATGACCTAAAATAAACTTTGCTAGAAAAACAAAAAGCTAAACGAAATCTGGCATCCTGCCACACACACACACACACACACACACACACACACACACACACACACTCTTTTATTTTTTAGTGAATCCATTCCATAGGTGTAATGGTTTTTATAGTGTACAATCTGTATATTCTATCCCCCTACCCCTACACATACCACACACCATCCTGCATTTTTACACTTTTAATAAAACATTGTTTAGAAGGTTTTTTTTAAAGCTATTTTACCTGTGGGGACTCATGAAATGTCCCCATAAAACATGCTTATGTTCATAACAGTATATTCCTCATGTCAGTACACAAATTTGTGTCCTCATAAATTAATGAAAACAAAACACTTGGGTTTGGCAGTAGCCTAGCATTAATTAGTTGCTTTAATAATAATGCTGAAGGAGTATCCTTACAAGGATAATTGACAAGGATAATTCCTTGTAAGGATACTCCTTCAGCACTATTACTAAAGCAACTAATTAATGCTAGGCTACTGCCAAACCTATCCGTAACCCTAGTAAAATCAATCATTTATTTTTTAAAGCAAAGTTTAAAAAGGTCATTTTACATTATTTTATTATTTCTTGTAATGGATTCCCCCAGCACCTCACTCACTCACTCACTCACTCACTCACTCGCTCAAACTTGTTTTGCTATCTTAGTGAGGACATTCCATAGGCGTAATGGTCTTTATTGTACAAACAGTACATTCTATCCCCCTACCCTGCTAATACTCCTAAACCGACACATCACACAAAACATTCTGCATTTTTACATTTTTAATTAAACGATGAAAATATTTTTAAAGCTATTTTACGTATGGGGACTCATTAAATAACCCCATAAAACATGCTTATGTCGTAATACCCATGTCATTAAACAAAATTGTGTCCTCATAAATTCATGAAAACAAGAACACACACACACACACACACAGTGGCATAATTGAATCTAAAATTGACAGAAAGTGTGGATGTTGAATTGAATGGTACATGCAGATTTTTGTCTTTTTTTTGTGCCAGTCCAAATTTGAAATAATCATTGTTTGAGGGTGGCCAGGCTGACATCACCAGCATCATCATCATCATCAGTTCACCACACAGCACATGGCCCACTCTCTTCAAACAGAGAAGGTTAGCTTTTAAAGCAGTCATTAGTCAAAGGCAGGAAAAAAACAATGTGCTTTTCTCTTCCAGGTGTTGTTAAAGCGAGTGCAGGCCTAATGTTTCCAGCACATCTTTACTCACCCAGGGAAAATGTGCAAGCAGAGCTTTGCACATGACACCTTAATCCCCCTAACTCCAAACACAAGCTGCCCACCATTCCACCAGTCCACATGTGCATCCGGTAACACCCTCACTCTCTTTATCCCTTCTGCATCACATACATAAACAATAGCAGGCACTAAAACCCTGTTTCTCACACACACTGAGCTCAAGGCTACACTTAAAAAAAGCATGTTTATGAGCACACTTGGGGTAGCACGGGTTCTAAGGCAGCAGTAAAGACATCAGTCCTCAGCTGCACTCCCGAGAGACCTTGCCATAAAGCTGCAGACTTTTTCCTTTTCATCACTGTGTATTTCTTTTCTTTTCTTTTCATTTTTTTCCAGTGCAGTAACTGCAGAACTGTGCTCAGTGGGATTAAACGACCATTCTAATGAGGCTGAGGGTGGATGTGGGGTCAGATCGAGGGCTCTGCTCACCTCAAAACTTATTCACACTGGGAACAAGTCATAGCCAAAAACGGTTCCTATTGTAAAATACGGAACGCTGTAGCTCAATAATGGAAATATGAAGGTGATACCAGGATTAGATGAGATGAGTATGTCAGATTTATTGTCTCTAGAGTCCTCTCAGTAATGATATGTGAGAGATGGCAGGAGCTTCTCATTACAATGCTATGCACTTCCAGCCTGGTAATTGACCACCATTTTCCAGACATCCTATCACAGTACAGTGAGGAACAGAGCATCCATATTTTACTACAGGCTCCTAAATATAGTCAAAAAAAAATATACTGTATATATACTGTGTGTATATATATATACACTGAATGGCTGAGATCAAAAACATTTTTAAGAACAGAAGTGATAGTCTTGGCAAGAAATAAAATATAATATTTTTTACTTATTAGCTTAACTCAGCCACTGTGCGATTGGTGTTAAATGATTGTTTCTTTTAGTTGATCTAATATTTCTTATTATACAATTCTCAGTTTTCATTAATCATATTTATTGTTAATTCCTTTTCCTTGTAAGCAGTTTTGACAGTAGTATTGCCACAGATGACAAGTTCATACTAAAAATCCACTCATACTATTACTTTATTGTTTCTATAGTAACAACTTTGCTTCTTCACATATTCCAACCTAAGCTGGGGTCAGAGTTCAGGACCAGCCATGACGTGGCATTCTGGAGCAGGAGGTGGGTTTAGGGTTAGGCCAACAACTCACTAAAAATGTTTATTTATTGGTCTTATGAATATTATAATTTGTTGAGAGTGAATTGGTGAGTTTTTGTTAAATGTGGCCAAAATAATCAAAATTAAAAGAAGCAAAGATTTAAAGTACTTCAGTCTGTGTACGTTGAATTTATTTCATACACGAGTTCCATAATCTGAGTTGAATTACTGAAATAAATTGTATTTATTTTTATTTATTTTATACTTTTACTTTTATTTAACATTCTTTCTATTAACATTCTAATTTATTGAGATGCACCTTTAAGTGTTAATATTACAGGTGCATCTCTAAGACTAATATTAAATGAATTTAAAAATATGTTTGTGGGTAGGAGTTTTTCTGAGAAGACATTTATGTAATATCTATGGCCTTCAGTGTCACTGATTTTTTTTTAATCAGTTACTGTACTGTAACTGTAAGTTTTTCTTCAGGTCAGATGAGACACATTTCATGCCAGGATCCTGCATTAAACTCACAGACAGCGCAGTTTTTGGGATCTCCAGATCAGCGTCTAGTTCTCATGCTGTCAATCGCTGATCTTTGTTGATTGTAGCTTGTATACGCTCCACATATTTAGGTGTTCTGCTTGTCTCATTCATTCATTCACTCATTGTTTGCTCCTTATCCTGTTCAGGCTCGCGGGGCTGGAGCCTATCCCAGCTAACATAGGACGTGGGGCGGGTTACACCCAAGACAATTGCCAGTTAATTGCAGGTCTAACACTTAGAGACAGACAACCACTCACACTCAATTTCACACCTATGGACAATTTATAGTAGCCAATTCACCTATGGCCTAAACGCATATGCTTCGAGGCTGGAGGACACCAGGATACCCAGGGAAATCTCGCACAAGCACAGGGAGAACATGCAAACTCCAACAGAAAGACCCTGGGCAAGAATCAAACCCATGATCTTCTTGCTGTGAGGCAGGAGTGCTAACCACTCTGCCATCGTGCCGCCTTCTGCTTGTTTCAGTCCTTCCACAGCACGGATCGCTTTCAACAGATTCTCGACTATCTGTGGAGCGTTTGTGCCACATTTTTATTTGCACTGCA
The DNA here is from genome assembly GCA_028566295.1 of Liobagrus marginatus. Classification (NCBI taxonomy): domain Eukaryota; kingdom Metazoa; phylum Chordata; class Actinopteri; order Siluriformes; family Amblycipitidae; genus Liobagrus; species Liobagrus marginatus. The sequence continues at coordinate 11,560,455 of JAOUQX010000017.1, read as the reverse complement.
CTCATTGCATTGTTCCCGAAAGACCTCTGAATCATCTGAATGGTTCTGTGGAGGAATGTTCAAGTATAACACAAAATTTGATGCTGATTCATTGTTCTACTAACGAAATTATTTTCGAATGCGTCCATCACACAGTACACAATACAATACAAATTAATTTGACAGTTGTTGTGTCATGAACCACATAAATCAGGTTTGGGTCAAGTCTACAGTTATGCATACAATATGCTATTACTTAGTGTTGTAAAAGTCTTCTTTGATTTTGTACAGGCGATGATGTGCGATTTCTTTTTATTGTATTAAATAATAATGTGTATACCTTATATCTATTAGAGCTGATCTTCATGAAACATTTTTTTTCAAAATAAGTTAGCGGCGTGTAGAGGGTGTGCAGTTGTTTGTCCTTGTACCGAAACTCGACACTGAAGCTCCTGGCAGTTCCTCCCTGTGAATCACTGGGCATGCAGCAACACAGCTTATGATTGCTTTCTGCCTGCATCCATTTACACATTATGAATATGGCACTCTGTTCATTTGGCCGTTGTATAAAATTATGGTGTTTTTCCGTAGGAAAATGTTTTGATATTGCAATCTACCCACATTCTAACATACCTGACAGACATTACATAAGCGGTTTCATTTGCATTTGTTCATTTACATGTTAACAACCCCAACTACTTGGATTGCATGATATTTTAATGTAAAGTATATCAATCAAATGAACACGCACACTGAAACTGACAAATATGGTGAATGCTTTCATCTAAAATGACTTAGGCTGAGCGCATAGGTTTGTGCAAATGTTTTACCGAATGAAAGAAAGCACATTGTGCCTCCAGTTCTACAACATATCTAGGTCTAAAAATGATTGCAAAATGACTGCGAAAAAATTATTTCAAAAACAAAATGTAGAGAAGTCTGGCAGCAATTAACATGCCAAAAGTGAAATCAAGAAGGTAAATTGTTGGAAAGGTTTTGCCATGAAACATGGTAGCTGTCACCTGGCTGGTAGAACAAATATGTGAAAAACAATAAAGGTGAGTATTATTACTGTTAGGATCCAAAAGCTGTTCAGGCAAAATAAAAGTGGTTGCAGGATAGTGTAAATGCAGAACAGTTTTGGTTGAGGGGAACCTTGAACCTATCTCAGGAGATTCGTAGGACATGGCAGTGGAGACCTTGACGAGATGCCAATCCATTGTGGGGTACAATTTTTTGCAAATCAGCTCTCAGTACTTGTCTTAAGTTTGTAGGATACAACCTCAAAGCACTAGGAGAACATGCAAACTCAATGCACACATGGGCAGGAATTGAACCTGGGACCTGAGACTAGTGAGCCTCTTACAAGCATCGTAACCACTGAGGGCCCACATTTTTTCTAATATTATTTACAGTACATTTTTGAAATCCCAGTGTCTTAGTCAATAGAATCATTCTTTAAACATGCCCCTTATGATTAGTTTCATTGTCACCTGTCTGTTGATCTTTAGTCTCATTACTCACTGTTTGTCAGCATACTTGTCAACAAAAAAATTCATGTCTAGTTTTTAACCAGACCTATTATGTTTTTTTGTCCTGGTTCCTTCGCCTAGTTTTGGTTCTCTGGTATTTACTGTTTTTAAATCAAGACCATCACCTACATGCAATTCTGCTATAACACAAATGTACATCAAAATGAAACAATTTAAACTGATGTAAATATGAATGCACTGATATATTTGCAAATTAAGTGTGAACACATTTAGTTTTACTGAAGCATGCTTTTGACTTCCATGTCATACCAACTAAGAAAAATGTGGCATTACTACACAAATAAATTTAGTCGGAAAATATCTATGCTTGTTCCTTGTCTTTTTACCAAAATATAAAATTAACTTTTCTTCAGCAATCACATAGAAATTCAGTCTTGTCAATTAATGGAAATATTTTTTTAAGGAGAATACTTATTATAATATGACAATAAAACAATTTTAAGGTAAATATAATTAAGAAGGCTATATCTATTTATATTCATTTTTTACTACTTGCTTAGCAAGAGCTTTTCCTTCTAGAAACAGATACTTGAATAATTGTTGAATTACTGAAACTTTTTAGCTGATATAAGAAAAAGAATCTGTGCTGTGCACTGATCAGCCATAACCTTAATGCAGTGACAAATGAACAACATTGATCTTGTTGCAGTGGTACCTATCAAGGAGTAGGATATATTAAGCCTCGGTCACAACCCGCCGTGCGTCTTTTTTGTCCGTGCGTGTTCTGCGGAGGTTACATTCGCTGCGTTTTTGGGTCGGACGTGGCAAGAGCAGAGAGCACGCACGTCACACTCACTTTTGGGCAAGGTGCCCGCACGCCACGTCTAGGGGTAAAAGGTTCGTGCATCGTACGTTCCGTAGGTGGTAAGTGAGTTGTATGTGCTGACAACATGCTTACAACGCAAGATCTCCATGTGATTTCAATGTCAAGGTGCGGAGGCAGTACTGCTTACGTACGGTGTTCTTACTCGCTCGCCCGTTGTAAGTGCGTGCAAGTGCAGTGAACGTGAGTTATTTTTCGGTGGCTGTTGGGTGATATTTATAAGGACGACCTATCGATGCTCCTCAGAAACCACAGCTGCCGCTGCCTTG
>JAOUQX010000017.1:11538007-11549042 GCA_028566295.1 Liobagrus marginatus | reverse complement strand
GTGTGTGTGTGTGTGTGTGTGTGTGTGTGTGTGTGTGTGTGTGTGTGTGTGTGTGTGTGTGTGTGTGTCTGTGTGTATGTGTGTGCGTGTGCGTGCGTGTGTGTGTGTGTGTGTGTGTGTAACTCTTCATGTAGTACTGAATGCTGGGTTTGTCCAGAAAGCTTAATTTTTACTTCCTAATTTTTACTGATGCATAAAAATTACATTTTCCCCTCATCTCAGAATCAAAGCTATACTAGCTGATATTGTGGTCTGTAGCTTCTCCTCAAACTTCCTGCTGCAGTTTATCTTGCTCATTGTCTGTGGAAGCTATATTGTAAAACTAAACTAGATTTGTATTGATTACTATTGTTGTTATGGTATTGTAACGGGCCAGGACAGTGGCCGGGGCGTCCGCCTGAGGGCGTTAAAGGACTGTGCGCGTACTCCCCATACTGTTCACACACACGCGCACACACACACGCTCATGTCCACGGTCACGCGTACCTTAACCATGTACACCTGTTTGTGTTCAGTTTAGTTAATCACATGAAGTATAAATAGCGGGCGCTGGTTTAGACTGGTGCGGTTTATTAATTGTTTAAATGTGTAAATCATGGTTGTGTTGTTTCCGGGCTTGCACTTTCTTGAATAAAGGACATTATGTTTTTCGAACCTGCATCTGGGTCTCTCGTGCTGTCCGGATCATGTCTCGCCATCCGAAGACAGCCCTTCGGTTTGAGTGAGACGTTACAGAATAAACCGCCTTATATTGAGATCCAGCGGGTTGCTTTGTCACCGCGCACTGCAGCAGCGGTGAGGAGCAAGAGGGAGAGAGAGCAGCCAGAGCGCTCAAACAAGCCAAGCCGGAAGACGGGCGGAAAAGCGCGATCGCGCACTTCTCTCCAGCACACCGAGCAGCTGGGTTGTGATTATGCTGATAGCGATTCGGACCGAGAGAGTGTGGCTGACGATCGGTTGACACACAAACTGTTTTACCTAGGGCTTATATTCCGTCCAACTCGGATTCATGCTCCGAGGAGGTTTTTTCTCCTGCGCCGACCGTGAAGCCATGACGTCACCGCCGCAGGAGAGGACAAGCGCTCTCTCAGCAGAATAAAGCTCACGTGCCATGCCCCCGCAGGCACGCCGAACCCACCGCACCCGCTGAGCGCGTGCATGAGTCCACGCCCTTGGAAGTCGAGCTACGGTTGGCGTGCCTGATCTAGGGAGAGCAGGACGTTGAGAACTACATCACGGGATTTAAGCAGCTGGTGACACCTGCCGAGCTACATCGAAAAGACCTCTGGTGCTGTTCTCGAGCGGTTTAAGCGAGCCACACCTCTTGAGACTGGAGCCCTACAAGTATGTGCACGCACCACACATCCTAATGTGCATTCTGAGGTCTTTCAGCACTGAGTCACCGAGCAGCAGCGCCCAGCCTGAGCGTGTTCAAGAGCCTGAGCGTGTTCGAGAGCCTGAGCGTTTTTGAGAGCCTGAGCGTGTTCGAGAGCCTGATGCTGTTCCAGAGGCTGACGCAGTGCCTGAGCCAGAGACTGCCGCAAAGCCAGAGCAGGGTCCAGAGATCGTCACAAAGCCTGACGGTGTTCCAAACCCAGACCATGAGGTTGACCCTGACTGGGTGTCTTAGGGCAACCGGGTGTCTGAGGGGGATTGGGTACCCGAGGCTGACGGTGCTTCTGACTCTGACTGGGTGTCTGAGGGCGGCTGGATGTCCGAGGGGGACTTGGTGTCTGAGGCTGACTGCCCTTTTGAGTCTGACTCTGACTGGGTTTCGTAGTGTGAGCGCCTGACTGAGCTCGACCGTGCCCCTGAATGTGACCGTGTAGCCATAGAGCTCGCTACAGAGCCCCGTGTAGCCATAGAGCTCGCTACAGAGCCCCGTGTAGCCGTAGACTTAGCTACAGAGCCCCGTGTAGCCATAGAGCTCACTACAGAGCCCTGTGTAGCCGTAGAGCTTGCTACAGAGCCCCATGTAGCCGTAGAGCTCGCTACAGAGCCCCATGTAGCCATAGAGCTCGCTACAGAGCCCCGTGTAGCCATAGACTTAGCTACAGAGCCCCATGTAGCTGGAGAACCCACTACAAAGCCCTGTCTAGCCGTAGAGCTCGCTACAGAGCCCCGTGTAGCCGTAGAGTTACCTACAGAGCCCTGTGTAGCCGTAGAGCTCGCTACAAAGCCCCGCGTAGCTGTAGTACCCACTACAAAGCCCAGTGTAGTCATAGGGCCAGCTACAGCACCCAGTGTAGCCGTAGGCCCAGCTACAGCACCCAGTGTAGCCGTAGGGCCAGCTACAGTGCCCAGTGTAGCCGTAGGGCCAGCTACAGCGCCCAGTGTAGCCGTAGAGCCCCACATTCTTCATGGTCAGGGCCCGCCCCGCCCGCCCTGCCGCCGTCGGCCCATGGTCGCGCCCTGGCGTTCTGGGCCCCTGCCTGAGTCCCCTGGCCCTCCCCCGTGACCCGTCGTAGGTTTTGGATGTCTCTGTTTGTGCACCCGGAGTGTGCGCTTAAGGCGGGGGAACTATAAGTGCCAGGACATTACAATGAGACGTTACAGTTATGGTATATGTTGGTAATATACAGGCTACTCCAAAAGTATACGTAGGGTAAGTGTTCCTTTTATACACTGAATACATTCAACACTGAGTTTCATTCAGAAACATAAATACATCTCCTGAAGTGGGAACTGAAAGTAGAACCGCTCATAAACAAAAGCAATTGAATGAAAGTGTGCTACAGGTCTGGAAAAGTATCAACAAAAAAAGTTTTTTTTCAACCATTTTTAAAGTTTATTTTTTAAACTTTAACTCTGAAGTATCAGCACTTGAAGAGTTTCTTTACCTATACTGTTGCTCATCTAAAAATAACATGGTCTGTGGGAGCAAAATTCTTATCTATTGTTATTTGTTTATTGATAATGTCAACACCAAATGACTTGCTGTTCCAAAACTTTTGGAGGGGAATGCATTAGAATAAATAATTTCATCCATTATTACATTAAAACATTTTTTAATTAAAATTGACATAAACCAGACTGTTTTTGATTTTGTATTCATGGATAGCCAGACCGTAGGGTGACTCATAAATAGTTCGTAATAGCCATATATAGCATTGCATATATTTCACTATTTGAAGTGATATGGGGTACTCTCCAGTCTATTTCTCAATATTACCACAGAGACAGCCAGAAAAGAGGTTACCATTGCTTTGTCTGTAATGGAGACATGTCATTATACTGTTCAGGGTCGTGGGGGCGCTGGAGTCTATCCCAGCTAAGTTAGGGTGGGAAGCGGGGTACATCCTGGACAATCATCAGCTAATCGCAGGGCTAATACTTAGAGACAGACAATTCACGCTCACATACCACACATTAAGACCCTGGGCGGGAATCGAACACATGACCTTTTTGCTGTGAGGCAGGACTGCTAACCATGCACCATGTCACCATGTCACCATGTCACGGTAACAGACAGAGAAAAAGAGGTATTGACTTTTAAATTTTATACAGTTTTAGCAGTGGCTTCACATCTGTGTTTAAACTGTATCTTGTTGAGCCGTTTTGAGTTTCTCCAAATTTAAGTAGATATGGACCCGTTTCCTTTATAATTGGAAAAACCTTCTGGCCACTAATTAGACAGACTTCACTCAGAAAACACTGGTAACGCTGACACTGGAGCGCTGCCTGATTATTAATGGCTCTATAAATAAACTCAACCAGTATGCTAGGTAATGTTATCGGGCCACTGAAACACCAGGATCTCTCCAAAATTACATTACGCCATGACAGCCCCATCAGGACATCATGTATCGCAACGAGGAGTGAATGCTTTAAATAGAAGCTTTCAGCATTCTATCACAAACATGCCATCTGTATGAACTGCAGTAATAAATGCCCTATCGTTACAGCAGAATCGAACAACATTAACAGGTGTATATTGCACACCATGCTCTTTGGCATATGCACCAAAATCCAGAGAGAGAGAGCGCTCTCAAAAGAAAAATATCACGAAGCAGAAGCAAAGCCAGTTAATGAGATGTTAATTAAAGTTTAATTTCCCTCACCTCATTGCAGGAGTGTGCAAGCGTGTGTGTGTGTGTGTATGTGTGTGTGTGTGTGTGCGTGTGTGCGTGCGTGCGTGCGTGCGTGCGTGTGTGTGTGTGTTTGTGAGCATGTCTGTAGATATGTGCAACACGCATTTCGGTGCTCTGTGGAACTCGTTCTTCCAGCAGCCACTGACGTAAAGTCATTCGCTAGACTGACATATGAATCCGAGAGAACAATAAGGAGCCGGCACCCTCATGCTCTCCCTTCTCATTCTGTTAATTACAGTGAGAGAGAGAGAGCAGTGAGCGAAACCAACCTGACACAGGTATGCTTCATTTAGCACACTGCTTTATTCGCCATGCCACCACCATTAGTCCCCTGCCTCCAGATCTGAACACAAAGCAATTAAACATACTGCCATATCAATATTCACATTCAGTCAGATTTGTGTTCGGTTATGTGTTGTTTCGTGTGCAAAAACCTGTACTAATGTACAATGCAACACCATTATACTAAATGTAAAGGAAAGACAATGTCTTACTATCAGTGCTCTGTTTTAAAGTTTAAAAAAAAAAAAAAAGTTTTTTATCATTCATACAAGGTGTGGGTGCACAGCACAGTCTCTGAGCCCTATATCGTTGTGTTCACACTGACGTCGCAATGTATAATTTTTCTTTTTTTTCCTTTTTAGATCGTATTTATCACATACAAATACATGCAGTGAAATGTTCTTATTCCGCATATCCCAGCATATGAATTGAACGCTGGGGTCAGAGCACAGGGTCAGCCAGAACGAACAGCACCCCTGGAGCAAGTGAGGTTAAGGGCCTTGCTCAAGGACCCAATGATGGTAGCTTGCCTGGTGCGAGGCTTGAACCCCCAACCCTCTGATCACTGACCCAGAGCGTTACCATTGAGCCACCACATCCCATTTCCAGTAACTGATGCTGCATCTGAGATCGCATACTACTTGAATGCGTATTACATTAGTTAGTACATTACTCTATTACATAGAGTTAGTACATGTTCTATATCGGATGATTGTGGGTAGTATAAAAGAAATTTGGACGTATTATATTCGCCATGTTGATATTGTCGCGTTGTTTTCCAGCCCCCTTACGTATATGACGAGATTGGCTCCTGAAATAGTAAAGTATCCATTGCATATGTAGACTGCTGTAATACACATACAACATTCCATACATCTTTAGCAAGCAGTAAAATAACAGATTTTCTTTAGTTATTTTACCTCATATCTACAGCATACTAAGTATAGTTATCCTGAATCCCAATTCTACCCCTTCACTTTCCCCTTCCCCTTCGTTTTGTGCGGTCACGTGAAGGGGTAGAGACATCTCAATTATCTTTTGGCTGGAGGGGAAGGGGTAAGTTGAAGAGCTACATCTATGATAATTTGATAATATGATAAATTGCTATGATAAAAGTTCGCTAATGTTTTTAACTGCTCGATAGTTTCACATATTTTATTGATACTCTGTAATTTGGCAACATAAATACAAGTCCGTTGACGGGTATCATCTGTTTTATCGCACATCTGATTAATGCAGTTCTTTGTTGCAGTTACGTCCATACGTGAACATGATGTTAACAAACTGTGCTTTCAATTTCCGTGTTTCCGTGTTCAGTTTCCATGCGTATTGTGTGTGCACATATAACACATATATATTCATTGTACGTGAACATATGTTCTGATTTTTTTTTTTAAAAGTACAAAATAATAGCAGTCATGCGTGCAATTGAGATCACTAAAACTACCGACAGCATGTTGGAAGTGTGTGATAAACATCTTTCGCTTCTTTGATGTAGGAGCCGGAAATGACGTATGATAACGTGTAGTGGTGGTGTCTTATTTCTTTGGGGAATATTTTCAACCCTACCAGTTGACACTCTGTTTCAAGGGGTAATGGGTAGAATTGGGATTGGGCCTTAGTCAGCTAGCTATGCTCGGAAACAACGGAGAAAGTTTTTCTAACATCAACAAGTTCAGGTAGTTATCTTATATAAACTTACCAATGTAATTTGGTGGGGCAGGAGATTTGAGTTGGCTGATACCTAGCCAAAAAAAGTTTATTATACAGTAGGTTGGTTGATATCTTGAAATCAACCAGATCTTTTAACATATGAAAAAGATTACAATAGGTTGTAGACAAAATTTTGAAATATTTTATTTTAATCTATTTGTAGTTTAGAGTTCTGCAAGTTTTCAATGTCATACAAAAGCTTTAGGGAAAAAAGCTAAAAAAAATCTTAAGGTAGTAGTAACACTACTGAAATTAAAGATGCGTGTTTGTATGAGTGAATTTTTTTAAAAACCATTTTAATGCAATCATTGATGCTCTTAGTATTAAAAATAGTACGGTAATTAAAAGTGACATAAAAAATGTCAAACTTTTGGTGCCACTCCTTCAACAGCAACACAATGTTTTAGATCTGATAACATCAGGTTCTTGTACTTGGCTGGAACTTGATATGGTCATCTGATCTTGCAGCTTATCTACCGCAAGGTTTGATAGGTTGTGTTTTGAGATGCTTTTCTGCTCACCATGGTTTATTCAAATTACGATATGCTTCCTGCTATTGCAAATCACTGGGCTATCTGCCCATTTTCCTCTTGGCTTTCTTTTGGGTCTGTCTCAAACTGAATGAGTCTGTTGTGTGTCAAATTCACAGGCGATCAGCAATATTTAAATTTTACATTTGAAACGCTACATTTTCCATTTTCCTGTTGTTTGATGTGAACATCAAAATGAAGCTCGTGACTACATGATTCATTCAATCTGTAGAAGCCATAGGGTTACTAATGTTGTTGCTCAATGTCTTAACTATGTTACTATAGTTGTACATCTACTTTAAGGGAAATGGACGGCAACCATTTTGGAGGTTTTCCTGTTGGCAGGCTTTTTAAACAGGAAGTAAAATGGCAATGGAATGTGTTCCTAATAAAGTGGCTAGTGAGTACATATGTACTGTGTATTTAAAAAATAACATTTTCTGCAAATGTTTTATATCTGATGGGTTAAAAAATAGTAACTGAGAAAGACGTGTGGAATCAGGATTTGGTAACACCCATTCAAAGCTTTTATTTAGAGCCAGCTAGAGTCTTTCCATACTTGTTTAATTTTCACCCCTCAATCTTTGCTAATGCTTCCAGCTCTGAGATATGCAAAGCACGTGGAGCATGTTTAAGATCTAACTACAGATTTTCAATAGAGTTCAAGTCAAGGGACTGTAAGGGCCATTTACAAAGCTTTGTTTTGAGTGAAATATTTGAGACCTTTAAACATTATGGGACATTTGGCTGGTCCTCATAAGCAAACTTTATTTTATAGGTTTTAGGGTTTGTTGTTTTTTTTTTTATTTACAAAAACTAAATTCATTTTCTAAACAATAACAACTAAACTAGGCAAAATTGTTACTATGGTTATGGTCAGGGTTTCATTTTGGTATAGGCCAGGTTCATCACTATGCAAAAGGAAGGTCTTCACAACTACAACAAGAACAATGGGCATGTGGGTTTGTTGGGGGTGGGGGAGTTTGCATAGGAATTTTTAAGACTTTTAAACTCGTCGGGTATAATTGGTGGATCCGTATATGGGAAACAGCATTTTCAAGTTTTAGTTAGTTAGTATGTTTAAATGGAAGCTTTGCACAAGCTGTTTTCATTAAAACACTGAAAATAGCTGAAAGTTTTTTTGTGGTTACTATGGTTAAGGATAGGGGTTGATGTTGGTATAGCATAGTATTAATTGGCTGCATTCATTATTTTCAATGCAAGATCCTCAGAAATACAGAAAGATGCCAGTTTGTGTGTTTGTTTTAGAGCTTGTATTCACTCATCCTTGAATTAGGTATCAAGATTTTAAAACAAAATCCCTGCAGGAAACACACGCAGACAGATACAAGCATGTCCCTTAAGCTAATAAAAGCTCTAAAATTCTGGTCTATATTCCATGAGTCGTATTCCTGTTTAACATGTCAAACTGTCTATGCAAAATGATGCTGGTACATCACCATAATCTGTAATTCAATGAAGGTTTTCATTGTGATCTGTTTACATCGTCAGGCTATAACTGAAGCCAATTAACCTTTGAATGAGACTAACACACTGTTTGACGATGTGTTAAAGTGGAAAGTGCAGCTCACTGTGTCTTAATGAATGTTTCCACCTTCTAACGCTGATACACTCGTATAAATGTGGACATTATGGAGGACGGAAACACTGTGGTGTAAACAGTGATGATTTATTGCCACTGCCAATATAAGGGGAGTCTTCTACTTCTTCTTGACCTCCGTACTGTATGTCTGGTCTGAGTAGATGTGCAGGGGTCGAAATTAATAAGGTTCAAACTGATAAGGGTCAAATTAAAGACCTTAGTCTCTCATCTGTGAAGGTGTGGGGGGTAGGTGGGGCACAGCTGAATCTACAGATTACTTTCGGTCAGCTCGATTGATCATTACACCGTAGACAACCGACACAGTTTGTCATTGGAGCTCATAAATCATGCACAGCGACCTGGTGATCTCATCCCTCAAGCACAGGTCACCAAACCTGTTTATCTTGCAACTCAAACAATCCATTATGTTTGAAGAAGTGGCAGAGAAGGATTTTCAGCATGAAAATGTGTGTGCATATGTGTCAACATAGGGGCAGAAGAATGATTACACAACAAATTACAGGCACAATAGAGAGAGAAAATGTGAAATGAAAATAGGGAATAAAAATGGATAACAAGAAGCCCTTTAGACCAGGCAGGCCAAATACCAGCGTGCAGCTAATTTAGATAAGCTAAGCTAACACACTCGAAGCAACGACACTTAGGTGTCCCAGCCTTAGGTGTCCCGGCCTTATAGAGCCTGAGAAAATAAAGCAGAATGTCAACAGTGGGCTTTGAAGGCAAAGGAACACCTGCGTGATGCCGACACACATTCCCTTCGTGCTAACCGTTTAATGCATTTAACTTGCATTAAACAGTCTAACCATCAGTGCCAGCGACTGATAGCCAGACAGAGACCTAATACACATCCACACTTTAAAATCACTATTCAAAGTCACACGCTTCCGGATGTAGCTGCTTTAAAAAAAAAAAATAATACATAAATAAACCAGCAGGAGCAGAAGATGAAAACTGTTATTGAGGTAAGTAGGAGTCTGCCGTTTCAGTGTCATCCTCATGCTAATTTATGTTTACAGACAGTGGGGTGTGTATATAATAAATGTGTATTCTTGCATGCTGTGAAAGCTTCAGGTCAGTTGAAGGGGGGGGGGGGTGTTAGGGTGTGGAAGATTTGCAAAGAATACTGTTCTCTCTGAATCCTGCACAGTCTGAGGAGCTGACTTTCTCAGGCACCTTTTCCACATGTATAGCAATTTTCTCATACATGATTTTTTCTCTATGCTCTGGCCTTGTAGTCATTTTAGACCATTTGTAGACTAGAAGATTTACAGGTTACATGTTGACAGAAAAAAAATGCATATTTTTTTAACTGATGTCACCATATCCTCCTAGAAACGCCTACAGTATGTTGTGGTTTCGTGTATTTGTAATGTGCTTGGATTCATGTCGTGCCAGTTGACACAACCACTGCACAATATGCTGTTATTATATAGGGGGCTGACAGAATAAGTAGCACAGGCTGTTGTGCAAGTTTCTTTCTTTTCAAATAATTATTGCATGGTAACACCGGTAGTCACATTGAAACATTTCAAAGGAACCCACGTTAGTGTGTCTTCCTCAAACTGTTGCCACAAAGCTGGAAGCATACAAGTGACTAGGATGTCTCTGTATGTTGTACCATTACATTACTCCTTCACTGGAACTAATAGACCCTAACACTGTTTCAGCATGACAATGTCCCTGTGCACAAAACGCCTAAGCTTCATTAGGCATGGTGTGTTATGGTTGAAGTGGAACTCTATAATTATATTGTGGCTAAATAAGCACATTTCCACAGCTAAGCACAACTGTTATCAGATGTAACAGCTGGATTAAGTGAAGCCACTTGCCAGGAAAATTGTCGGGGAACGATTGTAACTCTTCTAAACAATCTGAAGCAACACGCTAACGTCATCAGAAGGGCACCCGCCAAAAACGCAAAGTCAGACAAGCTGGAAAACACCGCCATCATTTATTCCAAACGATCTGTCACCAGTTTAGCCTTTAACTCATCTTCTCAGTATCCATACGCCAAAAGACATGGGCAACATTTATCAAATGTTTTGTCATTTCCATTAATATTCTTATGTGCATGTTTAAAGGTTGCATTAAACAGATGGAATGGATGAAGACTAAAGACCAAAGGCACATTCCATCACACATACCAAGGTAAATGACCCTGAACAATGTACACAGCATCTCCTGCTGGTGTCTACGTTGCTCAACCCTACAGGATACACATATCTCATTGCGATGTTAACCAATTTATGTATATATCCTAGCTACATTCATTAGCCACAGTAGGGATTTTGTAGATATACAGTTACTGATCAGTATAAAGGGAGCACAACAGGATTATATCATTTAGCTGGTGAACCTTCTTAACACTGCAGCAGTTGCTACATATATTTTCTTATTCCAGTGCTAGAATATGTAAAAATAAATGAATACATTTTTTTTAAAACATTTATCCGGTTCTCTGTAAAAAATTACTGGAAGGTTACTTACGTAAGAAATAAATGCATTGAGGGCTGGATGTTATAGAACAATAATTCAAAACTGGTTGCTGGGAGAAAGCAAAGTAACATAAAGCATCATAGTGTTTTATTTCTTACACTGCAATTTGATATGTATTAACTATTTTATAAAAAAGTTCATCCAAGTCACTTACGTTATACCAGCTATAACTCATAATTTCCTTAACAGAATCTCTCTTTTAAAAAAAACAAAAACTTTATCTTATTGGTCACATGCACATCATACAGTGAGATTCTTTGGTTCCGCATATCCCAGCATACACATTTGAAGGCTGGGGT
>JAOUQX010000017.1:11440977-11455671 GCA_028566295.1 Liobagrus marginatus | reverse complement strand
CACCTTGTCATGCGATCTACCAATAGTACCTTGGAGATCGACTGGTAGATCGCGATCGACGTATTGGGCACCCCTGGTCTAGATGCCGATAAGCAGCCAGCTATTGGTGCATTGTGTGTTCTGACATCTATCCCTCAACAGCAGGCGTTATAAGAACTCCTCTGAGGGCTCAGGTCATACAGACTAGCCTTCACGTCTGACAAACATCCAGTCACTGGTACACTTGTTTTCTTTATTTGATAGATTCTAACCACTGCATACTATTCTGAAAACTACACAATAACTGCTGTTTTGGAGATGCTCTGAACCAGTCCACTAGTCATCACAATCTGGTCCTAATCAAAGTCACTCAGATACACTTATCAATTGTTCCTGCTTCCAACACAATCCAAACGACAAAAATATTAACTGCCTGTTAATCATAAAACCTGAATGCGTGCATTAAGTAAAAGAATAATGGCAGAAGAGGTCAGTTTGCGCTAAAAAAGTTAATTCTTTAGTTGTGCCCTCCCTCAAAAAAAATCACGCTTTATTATAAGCAAACAAACCCATTTACTTTAATTGCCTCATCACCTGAACAGCAGGGATTTTAAATGACGCCAGTTAGGTTAAAAATTCAATACGGTTTACAAGCGCCATCTAGTGACAAAACACTTACAACACCAGCACTTTACTCTTCGCCATTTAAAAAATAACATTTTATTTACAATGTCACCCTGAGTTTCCCCAGAAACAAACACACAAACATTTGTGTTACGCCAATGCCTTCTAGACCTCCTGCGAGGTGTACGAGGAAATATGTTGGCATGCAAGTTACTTTGAAAAAGCATTATGGATGTGTACTTCATTTGAATTAACCATAGAAATTGTTTTTAGTACTACTGAATGAGTTTATAGAGGCTCCATATAATAATGTAAAAGAAAGAAAATATAATTACATGGCCATATTTTGTGCAGGAACATCAGTTGCTTAAAAAGACTTGCCTACACATGGCAATATAGAGTACACCCTGATTTACTACTAAAAAAAATGTGGAAAATAATGTGCATTAGATGTGTTGTGCTTTTTGTGAGTATAATTACTTTGCTTAACTATTATGCGATTTACTTTTATTTCAGTAATTTGCCAGACAAATATATTGATGACATGCAAGGCACTTGTTGGAATAACATGCACTAGCTAACAAACAGGCTTTCCAAACGTTTTTGCCAATCTTCACCAATGTAGACATGCATGCATTGCCTCGACTTATGTGGGACACACTCAGCAAGGGTTTGGGTAGGAACTTCACATATCTGTTACAAGGCAAATGCTAATCATTAATTGTAGCTACACTGACTTTACTGTAGACTTCTGAAATTCTTAAGAATCAGACAAATGAGTCATTGCATTAATTTGCTTGCTTTATTTGTACACATGTGAAAGCAGCCATGATGAGCATCACATTGTAAACAGTTTTGGAGAAATAATTAGTGTGCGGAATATTCAAGCCACAGAATCTCAAATCTAAGTTTAAATGTATTATTTTTTTAACACTACATTTAGTGCTGTTTATGTCCCAGGGCTCATCTGCTGGCTTGGCACCCATCTAGTCTCGTCAGGCCAGTGCTGGGAAATCCTCTGGGTCATCAGGGTTAGGAGCCTGAAGAATAAATCAGGCAGATATGGAGGAACGCAACAACCACAAACAGACAAACGATGTATCCCTTCCCAAGACTCAGAAACTAGCTGGGGTTTTGTAATGGGGTAAAGTAAAACGGTCCAACTAAGGACACTTTGTGGAATTGAGACTGTATATGCTGAGAAGTAAGAATGCACTTTGTTTCACTCTTACAAAATGCTAAGTATTTGTTGTGACTACTAAAGGAGATTGTAGGGCCAGAGTCAGGTGTACAGTTAGCCAACGATACCAAGTGGGTTCTGATTACAAAAACAGTTCACACAAAGGCTAAAACAAACTGATGAGTAGGAGGCAGTCAAACTGGGTGAGGAAGACCAAAACTGAAGCGATCATGCTAGTCTATTTGATGCTAGAGAAACAGGATTGGGTGTGCGAGCATTTAGGCAGAAGTTTGATACCACGGGGCCGTTTCCAGGCTTCACTGATGATTGCTTCTGGGCTTGTCGGCACCAAGCAACAATCACAGTACGTTTTATGGTCGGTTCATTACAATGGAAGGTATCTGGGGCAACACCACTACGTGGACTTGATGCATCGAATTTGTACTGTTGTGGTTCACCAGTTCAATGTTATAGTAAACACACTGTACCGAGTTTTCTTTTTGTAGCACAAATTCTTCCGTTTCTAACATGCATTGACTTAAGCAGGTTGAGTCAGTAATAATGGTCCATGGAAAAACAGTGCTCCATGTTTAGTTAAATGAACTAAAAGCATCACAGCAAGTCATTTCCCATATTTTTTGTATTCAAGTTACTTGAGGAATCGTTTAGCCCTACTAGGTACCGTTAAGAAACACTGCTCTAAGAAAGCCCATATCAGAGGACCTGAACAACACGAGCATGCTTTTGAAGAGCTAAAGTGCACAGCTACAGTTACCATGTCTTTAGCCAATGTGGATGGTTTCTGGGCGGACACTTCTGGCTACTGTTGGAAAATCATTCAAATAAATAACGGTTCATCTTTTCAATCTATTGCAATATTTGGAGAAAAACGCCAGAAAGAAGGATGTTGAAAGATTCTGAGAATTGTCAAAATGAGGATTCAACACCATGCCATAATTATAGAAGACAAAATCCTATCAAAAGCACAATTTATTTGAGGTTAAGGTTGAACATTTTAATTCTGTAGTATTTGCAGTCATTAAATACATTTACTTTTTAACTTGTATGTTTCCCCAAATGACTTGAGAAGCAACTTTAATAAATATTCACTTCAGTAGTTCTGTATATACAAGTGAAGTTTGGATTTAGTACTGCACAACTGAAACCTGTCAATCTAAGGGCAATTCAGAAGCAAGTCTACAATCAATTCAGTAAAGAGTAACTGTGTATTGACATGTGCTTTCTCAATCAAAGAGTCAGGTTGCAGCTCAGGCGAGACAAGACAAGCAGCCTTTATTGCTGCTTTCACTAGAAAATATACAGACTGTCAAACAGAACTTTGATGAAGGCTGCAAAGCCAAAAGCACTTTTTACTGCTGTAGGTGTTGGGCCCAACTTAAGTAAACAAGAAAGCAATGAATGCCGTGCAATCATATGACTGAAGTAATTCTCCAACAGCACTGCTTGAAAACGTTTTGCAGCAGCTCCTACAATACAGTGGCTGCCCAGTCGTTTAAATAACAGCAATACCACATCCATTTACTGCTCAGCGTGTTCATAGCATTGCTAATTGAAAGATTGAACATGTCCAGGTGTACTGTTAGTGCCAAACCCCCCCCACACTTTAACCTTGGTTTACTCCAAATTAAAGGTAAATTAAATCCTGAGTCATCATGGTTCACTGCTCACATTTTACCTGAGGTAAAGAACCCTTGTTCATAATTTGTCTTAAAAATGGAATTGTACGGTACACTTTTGATTTTATGACATCATGTATATTTGAATAAACAGCATGCATCACCAGTGCATCACATACATCAGTGATGACTGAAGGTTAGACTTTGGATTCAGCCTAAACTAGTCACTTACCCCTTCCCCTTCGTTTTGCACATTCACTTGAAGGGGTAGAGGCATCTCAATTCTCTTTTGGCTGGAGGAGAAGGGCTACACAGCCCTTCAAACGAAGATTTTTCAGGACCTCACTTCGGCAACATATTTTATTGATACTCTGATTTGGCAACATAAATGCAAGTCTGGTGGCGGGTAAAATCTTTCACCACACGTCTGATTAACGCATCGTTTTGTGCTTGCACCCATACGTGAACATGTTAAAAACGGTGCTTTCAGTTTCCATGCGTATTGCATGTTGATTTTTTTAAATTTATTACTCAATTAATTTTTAACACTGTACAAGATAGCGGTCATGCGTGCAACTGAGATCACCTACAGCTACCGACGGCATGTTGGAAGTGTGTGATAAACATCTTTCGCTTCTTTGACGTAGGAGCCGGCAATGACACATGATAACGTGTAATGGCCTCATTTCTTAGGGGAAAACCTTCAGCCCTACCCGTTGACACTTTCAAGGGGGAAAGGGTAGCCATAGGGGTAGAATTGGGATTGGGCCATAGTCTTGTTGGAACGCGATTAAAAAAATCAAGTTAAATGTGAACACAAATATTCACCAAATATAAAGCGATTGTGTTATGCGCACTTACAAATTCACTATTTTTCTGAGGTGATCTTTGGGTGGCAGGAGCCCCACGGCCTCTTCCCCCTCGCCCACCTCGGCCCCCTTTAGTTGGCCGTCCCAGACTCCCAAAGTTGATGTCCACCTGGCAGGTGATGTCATTAGCAGGGCGCCTGTAGATTAAGTCCTCATCATTAAGACCAAGACCATGTTCCTAATACACAAACAGAAGAGGTCAATGTGTAAGCTGGCAACACATCTACAACATCAGACACCGTATACTAATTACCTTAAGGCGCTTGGACTTGTGAATCACCACAGCTTTCGGGGGCAATTTGGCCTCTGCCTTACGGATGTTAAACTCTGCCTTTGGTCGGCTTTGCTCCTGAATGGCTTTCCATTCATCCAAAGACATCTCGATAGCAACTTCAAGCACTTCTACAGTTTCAATAGGTCTGCAGGAACAGAACTCATCTTAACTTTGCAAGCACCCAGTATTTAAAGTAGTTAAAAAAAAAAACTGCTCACAATCGTCCACATAATTGAACACATGGTGTCTTAGGTTTCCTTATTTAGCTCAGAGGCCAACATTCTTCATAGCCACCAGGTTAGCATTTATCACACCATACTGTGCAGGGTCACAGTTTTACAGAAAATACTATTTTTCATAAATTAGCAATGAACTAAAAATCAACAACCAAACCAGCAATACACAATTCAAAGTGGGATATTTAGTTGAATCTACCCTTACATATTTAGACAATAGGAACCTACCTTCAGTCTGATCACTCATTAAGTGATCATACATTTCAGCCATTAACATCGCTAAAGATTTTGACAAAGTATCCAGTTTCTTACCACAACAAACCTACATGATCAGCACAAGGTACATCAGTAGCACGGCAGTAGAAAAGAATTAGAATTTTACTAGTGAAAGTAAAAAATAAACTTATTCTCAAATCTATAAAGTTACAGTATGTAAATGTTTTAGTAGGCCAAAGAAAATTCCAGCTACATTAACAAACATTCCATCAACACTGACTTGTAGCGCTCACACAAATGTAATGACCAAGCGGTTCATGACAAACAATTTACATCAAAACTTTGAAAACCAGAAAAATCATGAATAAATGATTTAAAACATCACCTCTAAATCATTCAGCAAAATCATTACATCTTTCCAGAACACAGCCAGGGTGGTAAGTCAACAGGACAAACTTTTATACTTTACAATAATCTGCATATCTGAAGGATTTTAATAAGCTGCAGCATTGCTGCAAGGTATACAACTAAAACCAAATAACAGCTAAAACAAACCAGTCTTGTATGTTTACTTGGTAACGTCTCCTCATGTCCAACAATTGTATTTTCCATATAAAGACAAAGACAATCACTACTAGTGATGCCATTCCTTCCTTGTGAGGAGAGCTTTGCCTACACTATCCACCACCACCAGAATTATGTTCAAAGTAGAATTTCCATTCAATGCAAAATGAGACTATGGTGTGATATTGCAAAATCAATTTCCTTCATTCAGGAAGAATATTAATACTACCGTTTAACAAAAAATCAATACCACAATACTACCAAACTATACAATGATATCACAATTATTTGGTGGCAAACTTCTATCATTAGTTTCTATTAATCCAGTTTAGCAGACCTTCATTTCTTCTACACAAATCAAATCAATCTGACCCATTTTCCAACTCTGTTTCTGCTGCATCTGTCATTTCCTCCCCTTCACCAGTCTCCTCATTAGGTCCTTCCTCAGCCACTGCACTGTAAAAGCAAAAAAACAGAAAAATTTGATGTTGTAAAATCAACACAAACCACATGGGATACTTGTTGCATACTTTGCAAGCAGTCATGCGATAGATTTATAATAGGAATTATACACAAAGGGTGGGTTTCTTTAAGTCTACGGTCAGGTTTTTCCCCTGGAATCACCACCAATGGCTATCGTTAGGGACCAAAGTGTCAATGAAGACTGCTCCAACGCTGTTTGTTTGTTAAACTACCATTAAAAGGTGTTCTCAAACAGGTATTTTAGATCTTTTAAACACACGTGCACCTGCTTTACCTGACATGGTCCCTCATGGACCCCCAGTTGCGAGGGCCACTGCCACCCCTTTTCTCCTCTGGACGAACACTCCTGCTTAAATAAAATGGCACCAAAATTACATTTACTAGGGTAGTCACCAAGACAATTTCTCAGGAAAAACCTCTTACGCTCGGTCACTGCCACTGTGTCTCTCAAACTCTCGCTTCCCTCTGGGATCAAAACCATCAGCGGACCTGGAATATCCGATACCGCGGACCCCACGTCCTCTTCCACTTCCTCTTCCCCGTACTGCTCGATCAAAAAACTCTCCAGGTCTAACGAAAGTATACATCACTGTCAAGTGCACAAGAAGGTAAGCAAAATGTACAGGGACTACCAAAACAAATAAGAAAAAAAGTAAGCTGGCGCAAAAATGTTTATGTAGACATGGTTTCTACATTACAACTAGGGCTGGGCGATATGGTCAAAAATGTTATCACAATAAAAAATTTCATATCAGTCGATATCGATAATCACGATAAATGTCAAATCATTATTTCTTTCAAGTTTAAAGGCTGATTTTTGTTCCTGAGTGATTGAAACCAGACGGTTAATTGTGGGTTTTAAACTATTCTTTAGGGTCAGAACATGACAAACACTTGCCGAAAAACAGTGGATCATGTCACAAATCTGAGGTAGAACATTCAAAACAATTATAATGATAATCTTTTTTCAACATAAAAATACGCATGAGTAAAATCCTCTCTTTTTATCATCATCATCATTATTATTACTACGGCTTTGGCAACGCATTGTGGGACTTTACGCCAGTAAAGCTACATTTAATTGAATTGCATTGAATTAACTGTACAAGAAAGGTGGCCAAAATAGCATCATCTAACCAGCAATTACTTTCTACAAACATCTGATGCTCCTCCCCTCAAGAACGCAGGGTACAACTTACCAATAGCAGAGTGTAGTCGATGTCCAAAACACTGAAGTATGTCCATTTGTTGAGTGAAGTGGCCTTTACCATGTTTGACCCGCTATCAGTTGTGATGCATACTTGTCGGTCTTCACTCAGCCCCCAGGAGGCGAGTGCTTCAATCATCCCTGGAGCAATAACTTCGCCTTTATGGTCTTCAGGAAAGTAAGCCGTTTGGAGGGCTTTGCTCTGAAGATTCCAGTCTGTCTATAAAGTGAATAGTGAGGCTCATATAAGGCTCAGATGTGCGGCTAGACCACATCAGAAGTAGTGGCGAAGAACGAGACAGTTTGCAGCTGCCGCTCCACCATCTCCCTACACTCCACATACAGATGGGGAGTGCAGTCAGTGAAAAATGTTTCTGGCCAGGTAGCTCGTATCTGGGGTCAAGGACTCTGATAAGCTTCTTGAATCACTCATTTTCGACAGTGCTAATGGGAAGCATGTCTTTTCCAATGCAATATGTAAATGCATTTGTGATGTCTGTCTTTTCGTTTTTGTCGTAAGGCACGGTGCTGGAAAATGCTGATGCAATCGTTTGCTGCTGGGTAGTCGCACTGGGTACTGGCCTGGTTCTTGTCGAGAGTCCACTAACAGCACTCGTTTGGGCCAGTAATTTCTTACTTTCTGCGTGTTCAAACAGGTGATATTGTTTCAAATGATGAAATAGGTTTGTGGTGTTGCCTGATTTTGCTGGCACGTGTCTTCGGTACAGTTTGCAGTGCACGCTGCTCTGTTTTTTGTCGGATTGTAAATAGCCAAAATATCTCCAAACTACTGAAGTTGAGTGACCTTTCTTCAGTTTCTTGTCAACAATGTCCTCGTCCTTCAAGCTGGTCATGCGCACTGCACTTTCTTCGGTGTCACTCATTTCGCTTATTCCGCTCCAACCACAAGCCTGCCAGTCACTATGTCTGTAAACAATATGACATGCTGGCCTCTCACGTGCTACTTAACTTCCGCAATGCATGCCTCTATTCCTGCGACATGATTTGCATTTGGCAGTTCGTGATTCAAATTAATTATATCGAACATTTGTTATATGTATATTGAAAAATAACATCGCAATAATTGTTAGTTTTATCGCCCAGCGCAGATTACAACATGAAATGTAGATACCGTATAGTAGTAAGCACAAGTATATTCATCTGTAAAGTCTACATTAAAGGTAGGGTAGGTTATTTTTGAGAGACTAACGATAGCAAGTTAGCTTTGAAAGCCAAAGAACTGCCCTCCCTCCATAAAAGCTTTCTAAAAAACACTCATGTTGACAGGCAGGTAGACAGCCATGGACATCATTATACATGCATTATATATACGATTTTTGTACAAAACGCTTTGTTTTATGGGTCTTATGCCTTCCACAGGAGATATATATATCTCGCCAAAATCTCTTGCCCTGTCTTTAGAAGGCTACAGTGTATTAGTTTAGCGCAAATATATCAAAGGAAAAATCTCAGCATGATAAGATATCTATACAAGTTATGCAATCAAGACAATCTATAATTAAACAGTAAACTAACTGTGTGGTAGTACAATGCTCCACCTAATTTCATTTAGGCTGCATAAAAAAAGGTTAGCATTTTGCAAATAAAGGCATTAATGACGTGTTTCTTTGCACACCCCAACTTAGGAGGTAGGGGTCAGAGCACAGTGTCAACCATTGTATGGTGCCAGGCAAACAGAGGGTTAAGGCCCTTGCACAGGAGCCCAAGTGTGGCAGCTTGGTACAGGATCAACAACTCTGACCCTTAACTATTTGGGGTACAACCACCGCCACTGGATGTAATGGAACTGCTACTAATGTATAGTTTAGTTGCAGTGCAAGGTTATAACAAAATGTTAAATATGTACCATTATTTAGTGAAACTTAAGATTTTTACTAACTTATTTACCCACAGAAATGGTTGGTAACTCATTTTTTGTATAAGGCCCAACTCCACAGACACTTGAGTTAATACAGAAGGTTAGTATACCCTTAGAATCCTTGTAAACAAATTCTCACACAATGTTTGTGCTAGGCTTCAATAAACACCCTGGCTTTCTTCCAAGTTGTTTTTAAAAATCATAGCAGTGGCAGACTACATTATTTTCTGGTTATCATAATTATTCTATTGTTTATCAACCATCAATTTAATAATTAACAAGTGACTTATAGCTAACGGTTAACATTTCTTGGTTTGAAAACACTATTAACTTCCTAGTTTGTATGTATTAGATAAGGAAATTCATTGTCCCCTCACAAAAACAAACATACCACAAAGATTTGATTTCACAATCCAGTACAACAAACCAGATTCACAAAATCTACACAGACTGCCTGCTTACTTTAAATGGGAGTGTAGCTGAAAAGTCAGCAATCATCTGAAAAGCAAACTCAGTTTAAAACATTGATTGTAAAAATGTATGCAAGAAAAATGCCTAACTGAATTTAATGAATAATTATCCAATTTAGCATACAAGTAAACATTTTGCTGAGGTTAAACAGTTAAACACTGACATGTTACGGGGAAGCCAACGAGCAGTATGGTGGCATCTGTTGTTGAAGATTCATATTCTACAACAGGACACATTGCCTTCCTTACATAGTTCACTTATATAGTTCACAATCACTCGCGAGTCAAAAAGACCAAAGAAAGACAGAAATGATTCCGCTCACCTCTCAATCGAATAACCCAGAGAAACTTCTCCCTGACTAAATTTGGCTTCACTGAAGGCCACATGTCGTTCTCCTCGCTCCTCAGGCGCAGCGCGAACCGGCCGATTTTGACCTGATGATAATCACGACAGAACGTGTCTCGGGCGGTTCGTCATCTCTACCCATGAACCAATTCCACAAACCGGCTCATTACGAACATACCTGCTACTCCGGAGTTTGTGATAATACCCCCGTCCCGAACGAGCGTCTTCCGGTCTCTTTGCGTCTCCTTCTTGCTGCTCTTTGTAGAAGGGACAACTTTTTTCAGCTCTTCTTTCTTCTTCCGCTTCTCGTTTTTCATCTGGGCCTGGTACAGCAGGTCGAAAGGGTCGGACTCGTCATCCAGAAGGCGACCGAAGCGGTTGGCTACGGCACACCCATACCCGTTGTCAGGAATCTCCTCAAGCAGCTCCTTCATAACTGCAGCAGCTAAGGACTGTAAATACTGCCGGTGGAAACTTTATGCGGTTTTAGAAAGTCAAAAGGGCCGAAGCCATAACCAGAACCCGGAACTTACACTTAACCGTCAATTAGGGAGGCTTATTAGAACACGCCAACCTAACGGCGGGAAATTTATGAGCGAGTCTTTAAACCCGCCCCGGAAGTTAGTTAAAGTTCCAAAACGAGGCTTCCGCGATAAGTTGCGCCAATCAATTTTCTTTCATCCGAAATAAATAAAATAAAAGTAAAAGAGAGCACCCTAATTATAAAATAAACCTTGAAATATGGTGACCAAAGAAGAATAAGTAATAATAAATAATCTATTTATAAAGAAACAATTAAATTGTTAAAAGGAAAAAAGGGCATTAAGTTACAAAGTTTTAAAGCTGCAAAACTAAAGGTTTTTACAAATTGAAGGTGTTGTGCAATTTTTAGTCATATCTACTTTAAAATCAGTCCAGAACGAGAGCGAATGTGGGAAATGATAAAACATGTGTTCCTCAACAAAAAGTGTATCACAAAAAATACATCTATCAAAACCCGTATAAATATATCTACTAATTGTTTGATTCACTTGATAGCATCTATGAACAATTTTGTGCATTGTTTCTTTTGTTTTATTAGCAATCATGTATTTACAAGGCATTGTCCAGATGCTATGCCATGCAATATGGTTAGGTTTATGCCACCTTGATTTTCATAGGGGACTAGAACTACATTAAGGGAGTTTCTTATCAAGTTATTATTAAAACGTTTATTAAACAGAGAGATCCTTTACATTAGGCTGAAACTTTTGTAGGGTTGTATCATTAATGTCTACTTCTGAATATTGATTACGGTTATTATACCACTGGAAATGGCCTTAATTACTTTCTCGAACTCTTTCAATTTCTATGAGTTGATTAAAAATTTGTATATTATGCCAGACCCAGTTCTCCATGTACAATGATTTATTGGTGCAAGTAATATTACCATTATTCGCCTGCTGGGAAAAAAGTGCACAGAAAAGTGTGCAAACGTGACCAATACAGTAATGCTTGCCTGTGCAAAAGCAATAGGAAGTTTGCCAGTAATATAAGGACATTGGAACAAAAAATGTAAATCCCGTAGCTTTAAAAAAAAAAGGTTGAATACCTTTATTTTACCAGAAAAAAGCGATGTGAGTGATGACAGACAAATGATATTATATGCTCGATATACACTTCATATACATGTTGAATATACATGCATAGACCACATTATTAGAAACACCTGTGTACCTGCATTTTCAAACAGTCGTCTAATCAGCCAATGATGAGCTAATCAGCCACCATCCCCCAGGATACAAGACACAAGCCTTTTCTCTGTTCTGGCAACAAGGTGGTGAAATAAACTTCCCGTTAATGTTAGACCAGCTGAGTCACGGACTGTCTTCAAGAGACAACTGAAGACTTACCTCTTTTTTCATTTCATTTTATTGTATTTAATGAATCCCCAGCAGGGGTTAAGGAATTGAGTAGTCGTGACATATCTCAACTTATTAGGAACTTGGGATCAGAGCGCAAGGGTCGACCAGACTGTGTGGTGCTCCTGGAGTAAATTGGGGATAAGGGCCTTGCTCAAGGGCCCAATGATGGTAATTTGCCAGTTTTGAGGCATGAACGCTGACCCTCTGAGCCTATACCTTAAACTTGATATTTAAAAAAAAACTTTGCTGCTCTTTCAAGAGTTAATCTTTTTCAAGTTTTTGGGAATTAATTCATTGCTAGGGACTCAAAGCTCTTTTTGTACATCGCTCTGGATAAGGGCGTCTGCCAAATGCTGTAAATATAAATGCACTATGCAAAAGACGATGCAGAAAAGGGCTTCAGGAAAAAGAGTGATGTCTGTGTATGACCATAACATGGTTGATGGTAACAAATGTGCAGGTTTGAGGTTATTCCAGGAAACGATGACCATCTAGGATTTTCATACACACTCAAGTTTACAGACAATCCATTATCTACCTAGAGATTTATTAATCCGTAAAGCACCGTGAGTACATGCAAAGTCTTTGTACACAGAGTGGAGGCAGGGAATAGATCTTTTATTTGTTTGATTACACTCTGAATAATACAATGCTTTAAGCTGTGTTTTAATGCAGTTATTTTTTAAACTCTGAATAGAATATACATTTTTAATGTAGGATGACACAGTGTACAGAGAATGTCGTGCTTAATTCACATAACTAACAAATATGATGAAGTATTAAGATATGAAACATAAATTTGACTAGGTTTTTTTTACAGTGCATTACAAAAACTTACATAATCTTTCCCAATGGAAATCACACGAATACAGTACTTTATCTAAGGTTTGTACAATATAACAATCAAATAAATATAGGGTTATTAAATTCTATTGGCAGTTCATTTTGTATATAAATGCTTCAAATATAAAAACCTTCCACTCATAAGATAAAGATAACACTTTTCTAGAAGGTGGTTTTAAATTGTACTTTAATGTGGAGGTCTTAAATGTTCTGTAGAATCCCACAATAATTGTTACCAGTGAAACCCATTTAAAAACGCAGAACTATTAACCACTCAAAGAATCTTTGAGGAATATTTGCAGGCCATTTTGATGTAAGGTTTAAGTTTTTAAAGATTTCAATAGCATTTATATTCACTTAAGCAAATATGCTAGATTTCTTCCTAAAATATCCCATAAGGACTATAGTGTAAAATTTTGTAAAAGACTCTTTTTGAGAGGTCAGGAATTAAGGGAGCCAAAATAAAATAGAAATTAAGCTCACCTTTAAGCACCTTGACAAATGTATTTTTTTTTCATGTATAATAATAACATGTAGTGTGATCATTACTTTTAAAATATTGCTTTTTTTTTAGTCTGTTCTCTGTTAAATACATTTTAAACCAAATCTTAAAAGAACAGTAAAACAATGTGATGAAAACTACTTTAATATTGTACAACATGAATAATCCAGTTATTTAAGTGAAATGTTTAAACACTTCTTTTTCCCACAGTCCAAATGAAACAAAATCACAAAGTGAACAATGAATGATGATAATTTTTGTATGGCAGCATAGAGGACACAGCATCAAAAACATCTACACTATCATTAATAAATTAGATCTAAAGTCAGTGGTCATTATTCGGTGTAATACATTACTTAGGCTGATCGCCGTTCTTTGAGGCATCTTCCTTTACTGGCTGGCACTGTGAATCTGCATTCTGAACTGTAGAGCTGTTCACAGCAGCAGTAAATGTAATAGGTACCACTCTCTCATTTGCCACTGCAGAGGTCTCCTTAGGTGCCTGGATCTGCAACTGGCCATCATTTAAGGCGCAGGTTACTGCCTCGGGGTTCACGCCATCAGGAAGGTCAAACTCCTGCCGAAATTCTTGGCATCTGTAAGAGTATGATCCTTTCCCATCATCCTGCTTTTTCTCAGACTTTCCGCTCACACGTAGCTTCCTGCCCACTTGTTTGACGGAAAGCTCCTCAGGGGCAAAATCTTTTGTGTCTAGGGTTAGTGCAAACTGGTTGGTGTCTTTGCCCAGTTGGAAAGAGATGGGTTTGAACACAGCTGAAGGTGGGGTGAGGTCGATCTCATCAAAAATCCTCCGGTGGAAACGCTCCATGAACTCCAAGTTGTGTTGCATCTGCTGCATGTGCTTCATCATTTCCTGTTCAATCTGAAAGAACAGAGGTCTTGTCTCAGGCCAAAGACTGCGCACCGGCCAGTGGAAATCCATGAATGGGCTGAAGGCAGGCTGAAATGTGCGTGAGCAAAGCATGTTGGCTGAGTGTAGTCAGTGCTGCTGTGCTGGTTCTTGTGCTCCTCTGTTTGCTCGTCTCAGCTGTCTTGCTGCTACTGATTCGGTGCACTCAGCATGCCGCTTTTATACCCTGGGGTAGAAAGTTCTAGTAGCATTCCTGCCGCTTCAGTCACTGTGTCGTCTGTGTGCTAGAACATACATGCAGTCATACTCCACAACAAGATGGATGGATGTACTCGTGTGATCTAACTGCTACATGCCAGATGAGTGTGTCCTTGTTCTATTTTCAGCACAGTGACAGACTTCCACAGACACATGCTGGGTATTTTGTTTTGTCATAAAGTCTCCACAAAAACCCAGCTGACATTTACGGTTACTGAAAAATATTTCTTTAGCTGCACTATTGTAAGATATATGTATCTATATACAGTATATGTATAGCTGTAAGATTTCATTCTTTTAGATATTATTTTATGGAAATTTTTAGAGTAATCATTAGTACTAGTAAGAATAA
>JAOUQX010000017.1:11404026-11416528 GCA_028566295.1 Liobagrus marginatus | reverse complement strand
TATATCCATGTTCTTGCCATACCACAGAGAGAGGTATCATGGAATGTAATTGCAACAATATAACATTTATAACACAAATTAAGTGGTTATCTTGTGAATATAGATTTTATTTAGCACAATTTTATTCATTTGTTTAAAAAGCCTATATTTTGTTATATCTAAGACAAAAGTACTGTACCCCAAATTCATGTTTGTGGCGTTCCAACAATGGATGTCGGCCATTTAAGAAAAGTGGGAACTCTATTTGCACCACTTCCTGTGTGTAAAAGTCATTGCAGGTGCTGGTACATTTTTCTCAGTAATTGTCTTAAAATTAGGTACATTTCTCATTAATTCATGTGTTGTACTTTATTAGTGTCTGTGGTGTAATGTGCATAACTTGCAGATTTGACATATTTTAATCAAAAAATTTCATGAATACATAATACTTTCGAAATGTCCCCTAATCTTGAAATGATGATGGCAGCCTCCATTTCAGAAAAGTCTAGATTTAGGCTAATTTTGCTGTGGTGTTACTGCCTTTCCTGGTAACATAATAATATTTGGTTTACTTCAAATATTGGTAACACCATAGACATAAGTGGTTGTTTCACCAGTGTATGATTAAAATTATTTCATATTTTAATGGACATAGTCTATTAAACTAATTTTAAATGCATAGCAATACATTTAATTAAACGAAAACAAACATGCATTTTGTGCAATTTGTGCCTCTCATTTGCCACCACAATTAAAGAATGACCCTGCCTCAATGCTAAAAGTGCACAATTGTCTTCAATGTCTCTATATGCTGTAGCTTTAAGATTTCTTTTCAATGGAACTAAAATACTCAAACACCATTCCAGCATGACTATGGCCCTGTGCACAAAGCTCCTGAGCTTCATGAATACATGCAATTGTCCTGCACAAAGCCATGGCCTCAACCCCCTTGTACACCTATGGGATGAACTGGTTTCTATGGTCGAATGGGAAAATCCCCACATCCAATAAAAATCTAGTGAACATCTGGAATCGGATGTTCAGAAAAGACAGATAATTGTAACAGACAGGTGTCCCAATACTTTTGTCCATATAGTGTGCTTTCACCAATCAAAATTAATGCACTAACAATGAAGACATTTCTATAAGAGTTAGAGTATAGGGTTAGTCTTATCTGTGCTGTAAATTACTTACATCTTCGTCCTCATCTGTGAAATATGGTCCGTTATTTTTATTGACTGCCATGATGACCGCCACCACATCTTTGCCGTTCATGATTGGAGTAGCTAAGATGTTGCGGGTGGTGTATTCTGTCAGCTCATCAACAAACGGACTGAAGTAGCTATTCTGGAATGAATAGTTTTGGGGTTTTTTTTGTTTTTTTAATTGTGTTTTGTTGTAGGAAAATGATTCATTTTAACATTT
The DNA here is from genome assembly GCA_028566295.1 of Liobagrus marginatus. Lineage (NCBI taxonomy): Eukaryota > Metazoa > Chordata > Actinopteri > Siluriformes > Amblycipitidae > Liobagrus > Liobagrus marginatus. The sequence goes on along the minus strand of JAOUQX010000017.1, from coordinate 11,415,124 downwards.
GGTAAACATTACATGTAAGCTTTTTTTGAGTACTATGTCGCTGCAGTACAAATTAATACTTAAAAACAAGTTAACTGTTTTTTAAAAGAAGTATTATTATATATTTTATGCTTTAACATAGAAAAACAATCTGAACATTGAAACAATTTTTTTGCTGATACACAAAAGACATAGGTGAAATAATCCTCAAGCCAGAAAGGGTCATGGCATGTTGAAATAAATGCATTATGTCAAGAGGAATTAGCATGTCTAAGTTATGCATTTACTACATGTATCTGCATTCATCATAAACATTGACATGTCTGTATTTTTCATGTAAAATAATAAACAACAGAATATCTTGGTGTTTCTTGGTAAAAAATATACATTAACATATAAATAAAAACATGTCCAAGATTAAAATATGCATCTTACCTCTTTGACGTCCTTGACATTGATGTTTTTCTTGGTTTGGGCGACATGACCGACTATGCCGATATCAAGAGGAAACACAATCTCTGAGTCAGGTGGAACCACACAGTCTTCCAGCTTTAATAAAGCGTTGACGTTGAACAATCGAGTGGCCAATTCAGCTATGCCGTTCCTTTGCCTGTACATGAAAAGGCTGCATTGATCCGCATGAATGAGAGCACTGAGTTGCTTCAGGATTTTGAAGATCACCTTCTCCATATTGACGTTCTCCTGCATGTCTTTGATCAAATCATAGAATATCGCTCCTTCCTCCACTTGACACACCTGCTCAAAAGAGTCCAAATCTACTTTGGGCTCTGGGACTCCCATTATGGATGCCACAGTTCCAGACTTTAGCTTTTTTTCAAAGTATCTTTTTGCAAACTCTGGGTTTCCATCTAGAAATTTCTCCACATCTTCGCTTTTGACACTCATCTTCTCTTTGTAAGCACCACAAGCGGTTCAACCAAGTTTTAAATCTGGTCTTGACACTCAATTTAAAAAGCTACTTTTTGCAGTGCATTATAATGCTATGGATAAAAAAAGCGGGCCTGGTAGCAATACTTGCAGCACCAGGGATGTCCCAGCCAACCGCTAGTCTGATAGTGTTGAAGGTGAACAAGGATCTGCTCATGCAAAACTGATCAGGTGATCAGCAGATCAGCCTCAACACAGTATCTTTATCCTTTCTAGACTGTCTTCTCCGTGTTTACAGAAAACACTGTGCAAAACATTACAATTTAAAAATTTCCTCAAGCACCACGCGTATGATATAAACTTTTGCTTTGTCTCTTCTCTCCCAGGCCGTCGTGTTGCAAGCTCTTTATGTTCTTATTAAATACACTCTCCTTATGCCTAAGCCCTAGTGAGCCAGGCCAATAGCTGATTATCTCAGTACCCTACTCCGCTCTTCACTGCCACCAACCACCAAAACAGCATTAAAGAGAAAAATACAATAAAATCATTGTCCTTACTCCAGTTGAAATACACAATAGACAGTTATTTTCACCAGGTACTTGAAAAATAAAAAGTTTTTATATTTGTAGTACCAAGTGGTAAGTGCAGTGAATCAATATTGTCCCAAGTTTATATATCTGGAGTGTGTTTAAAAAGAGCTAAACAAAATGTCAGTAGCCAATAATCCCCGAATTCAGAACCCAAGTACATAGGCTATCTATATAAAGAGTCGGTAAACATCTTAAGCAAAAGGTCAGGAGGATTATTACCACATGAATAGCTTCATATCTCCCTATAGTTAGCTGCATCAAGCAGAAAGATTGTCAATAAGCAAAAAAAAGCAAGTCAATCTTTATTTAAGCTTTAAACAATGACATGAATTGTGTTAATGGTAATTCTAAGGCATTGAATAAAAGTACTATTAATGTTGTCATAGATTAGAGGTAGAATTAGAATGTGAGGCAGTGTGTCCAGGTGAGTAGTATAACAGCAGCATCTCGACTTCCTACATAGGCTGAGGAAATCCCGTCTCCCTCACTTAATCCTCACCATGTTGTACAAAGGGACCACTGAAAGCATCCTGAGCAGCTGCATCACTGTCTGGTTTGGAAAATGCACCATCTCAGACCGCAAGACCCTACAGCGGATAGTGAGGGTAGCTGAGGAGATCTGCGACATCTGTGTCTCTCTTCCCTCTATGTTGGACACAAAATGGCTAAACACACACACACCCCTCGCAAACATCCTTCACCCTTCTGCAATCTGGAAAAAGGTACCAAAGCATTCAGGCCGTTACAACTAGACTGTCCAACAGTTTCTATCCACAAGCTATCAGGCTTCTCAACACCAACAACTGAATTCCCCCAGTCTCACATGCACACAATACACACACTCATTAATATAAATCTAAATTTACTACTGAATATGCCACTATGCACAGTCACTTTAATGCTGTTTTTCAATGCTGTTACTGAAACGTATTTTACTGTTTACATATCCTACTATATTTGCCCAGTGCCACAGTTTGCACTCTGGTCAGCGCTATAGTTTATGTATCTGTCCTGTGGTGTAGTGTATTGTTTGGTTTGCATTAGGGATGCACCGATACCATTTTTAAGAATCGAGTACGAGTACGGCACAGGGCAGAGTGGTTAGTACTCCTGCCTCACAGCTAGAAGGTCATCAGTTCGAGTCCTGCCCAGGGTGTTTCTGTGTGGAGTTTGCATGTTCTCTCCCTGCTTGCGTGGGTTTTCCCCGGGTACTCTGGTTTCCTCCTGTCTCCAAACACGTGATTGGGCATAGGTTAATTGGCTGGAGGTTGAATGTTTGTTTTTCTCTAAGTGTTAGCTCTGTGATTAACTGGCGATTGTACAGGGTGTACCCCGCCTCACGCTCTAAGTTACCTGGAATAGCCTCCTGTGCGCCCACGACCCTGAACAGGATAAACGACTGACAATGCATGAGTACGAGTATTTTGTTTCTTGTACTTGCCGAAACAAAATGTTTTTGTTTTTTATTTTGGATCTGGCAATTGTCCAAGCACATTGAGACTGATAAATATAGGACAGCAATAACCTTCAACGGGCATAATAACGAAGAGCATAATAATATAGAAGAAAAAAAAAGTCATCATTAATTTTGAAATATTTCCACACTGCTGAGGCTGACATTGTGCCTGTTATTTGTGACGTATCCCAGGTTTGCACTGTCTGTCTGGACTGTTGCACTACCAAGGTCTGTAGCTCTGTGTTGTCTTTTCAACTAAGCAGCTCTTTTTGTCTTATGTGGCACTCTGTTTTTTATGAAGCACCATGTTCCTGAAGAAGCCTTGTTTCGTTTTTTTGCATCAGCAATATATGGTTGGAATGACAATAAAAGCTTCTTAATTCGTGAGCTATAATAAATAAAATAATATCAGTAAAAAATGTGTCACGGCCAAGGACTGTGGCCTGGACGTCCGCCTGAGGTGCGCTACAGACTGTGTGCGTGTTTGTCAAATGCCGACACGATCACTGTGTTGCACTCACACATACACCTAACCACTTTTACTCACTCTCAATCACCTCACTCAACCACGCACACCGGTAGAGCACACTTGGGAGTGATTAACACAGGTATTTACAACTCACGCCTGCCTAAGTTGACATGAGTAATTGTTTGGTTATCGTTGCCACTGTGGTGTTGTTGTCACTAATAAAGATGTTTTCACGAAGTCCTGCATTTGCGCCTCAAGCTCGTTATTTGCCGAAGACGGCAATTCGCTCGAAGCCCTTCAGCTCGGGCGCATCACAGAATGACTCACCGATTAAGGCTCAGCAGAAGATGGAGAGAGAAAGGCATGGCAACCGCCATGCTACGTGGGGGGAGATCTTTGCTCTGGCGGAAGCTTCGAGGAGGGGGGAGTGTAACGCCAACCTGCAGCCAGCACACTGGTACGACGAGGACGCTTCAGTTCGGGAATTATCTGAGGAGGAGCTGCTGGAGGACTGTACCCACGAGGTGTGGTACTAGCTCACACATGATATAATCCCGTGTCCGGGGCACTCGGCCAAGCCAAACCGAAAGACAGCCTGCTGGCGAGCCAACGCTACCGCAGGTTTCCAGCCAGTGAAATGAAGACGCTCTGGAAGCATGCGAGCCATGCCTCCTCCAGCATTCTGAACCGGCCGTACCAGCGTAGCGCGTACATGGCGAAAGTCAGCCTGCTGGTGAGCTGACGCCACTGCAGCCCTCCAGCCAGTTACTGGAGGAACAGATCATGGAGCGCTTGCCGTGCCTGAACCAAAGACAGCGTGACGTGGAGGACTACGTCACTGAGTTCCTGGAGCTGGCACCACTCGCCGGCTTACCCGAAGCGGACCTCGGGGCGTTTTTCTGGTTCGGCCTGAGCGAGCCACACTGGACCAGACTTGCACCAGACAGGTATGGGCACACACATCACACCCTAATCAGTCTGCTGAGGTTTTTCAGAGCACAGCCGGTGACCGCCAGCCACCACCAGTGCGCTGTGTCAGCCAGAAAACTGCGCCACTCGTTCCAGAGCCGGGCGACCTGTCAGAGCTCGTTACACCTACTCTGGCAGAACCTCCCACTCTCTCTCGAACCCACTGAACACAGCCTGGAGCTCTTCCCAGATGCCCCAGATGTTCAGGCATCCCGAAGTCGCTCCGGAGCCCCTGATCGACTCCCTCCTGAGCCAGGTATAGGTCTCATAGTTGCACTGGTGTCCAGTCCCGGCCCCGAAGCTGCTCACGAACCCAGTAGCTCCCCCGATCCCGCTCCTTAGTCACACTCCGACCCCATAGGCACTGAGGCCTCTAGTATCGATCCCGAACCCGTTCCAGGGCCACGGTACGGCCCCGAACTCATCCCGGAGCCTAGTTACGGTCTTGAAGCCTCTCCAGAACCTAGTCATGGCCCCAAACCCGCTCCAAATCCATGAGTCATTGTTTGGTTATCATTGCCACTGTGTTGTTGCTGTCACTAATAAAGATGTCTTCACGAAGTCCTGCATTTGCGCCTCAAGCTCATTAGAAGACGGCAATTCGCTCGAAGCCCTTCGGCTCGGGCGCATCACAAATTGAATGATATCTTTGTACTTTGGGGGTTTCCCTCAGTCCAACGAAACAAAGTGTCGGCTGATTGGCCAATCTAAGTCTGTAGTGTGTGAATGTATGTGTGAGTGTGAGTTATTGTGCCCTGTTATTGTGCCTTATGCCTGAGTCTGATGGGATAGTCTCCATGCTCACTGTAACTATGTGTGGGATTATGCAGCGCAGAAAATGAAAGAATGCATGGCTAATTTTTGTTTCACTTTGCTTACAAGATAATGATAGATGAAATATATTTTAGTGGAGTCAGTTTGCTTTGTCAAGTTTTAGTTTGCTGGCTTGTTCATAAAACATCTAAGCAACTACTGTATATAGAAATTTTTAAAATTTTGTTACAGGTGAAAGTAGCTGACATTTTTATCAATGTGAAAATAATGCATTTTTTATTTATCCATCTATCCATTTTAACAACATAAGTAGGCTACTGGTGAGCTGTTGTATGGGTAGTCATAATCTGTGATCTGGAAAAGACCTTAAATCTTTTTTTTTCACGTTTTCTAACTTTTTAGAAGAATAATTAAAAAAATATTTGTACATGGACTCTTTGTGGAAGTCAAAGTGAAGTGTGTGAAATATCCTGAAGAGGGCAACAACGCAGTTTTCGAGACATTTACTGACTGGAAAGGCTGCAGAGGTTTTGTGAAAGTGAGTTCAATTTGAATGTTAATACTCCATCACAAGTCATGACTAACTACATCCTTATGACCCGACATTTACTCCAGGCTTCTGTTGATTAAGCAGGTGTATGTGTTGATATCTATCTAGGTATCTATCTATTCTTGTTTTGTCTTTTCACTCTTTATTTTTTATCTTTATTTTTCTTTGCTATGTTTCATTTTTACCTTTTGGGCAGCACGGTGGCAAAGTGTTTAGTAAGTAAGTAAGTAAAATTGATTTATATACCACTTTTCACAGACAATGAAAAGTCACAAAGTTCTGTACAAAATTAGGGTTAGGGTTAGCACACAAGGGTTGTGTTAACACAAATGATATAACAATGAACAATTCATTAAAAGCTTGTCCAAAAAGATGCATCTTTATCTGTTTTTAAAAGACTCCACAGACCCCATTGTGCTCAAATTTCTTGGAAGAGACTTTTTACAGCCTAGGAGTAACTACACAGAAAGCACGGGCACCTCTTGTATTAAGACGTGTTCTGAGAATATCTAAGAGGTCTTGACCTGAAGAGCCCAGAGACCAGAGATGTAAGCATGCAAGAGATCCTGTATATATGAGGGTGCTTGACCATGCAAGGCCCTGTAAGTGATCACAAGTTTTTTAAAATGTATTCTAAAATGAATCGGAAGCCAGTGAAGGGCTCTAAGCACCGGTGTAATGTGCAACCTGCTGGATCTAGTCAAAAGTCTGGCAGCTGCATTCTGTACAGTTTGTAAGTGATCAATGTAAGATTTATTCAAACAAGTATACAAAGCATTGCAGTAATCTAACCGTGACGAAATAAAAGTATGAACCAGCATTTACAATTATATTTTAGATACCATAGATCTGATCTTGCCAATGTTCCTTAGATGGAAAAAACAGGAACGAACTACAGACCTCACATGACTGATTAAACACAGAGATCTGTTAAAAATTACACACAAATTTCTTATGTCATCACTGTGAGAGGATGATTGCCCACCCAGGACCTGTCTAATTTTAGGGGTAGCATAATCCGGGCCAACTATCATCACTTCAGTTTTTTCTGTGTTAAGTTGCAGGTCTAAGACGGTTTCTTTGTCATGGGGTGTGCCGCAGAGTTCTGTGGTTGGCCCCATGAATTTTAATTTGTATATGCTTCCTCTTGCAAAGACAATTAGCAGTTTTTAAAGTATATCTTATGATTTTTATGCAGACGACATTCAACTATATATGTGTTTTAGGAGTTTAGACAAACTGTCTCTTTTGTATGAGGGCACACAACAAGAGCTTGGTGTTCCTGGAATTCAAACTCACAACTTTTCAGACATCTACATGGCCTTACTGCAGGAAGTGTCGATGTTGCGTTATATTCCTCATCCTGCGCTGGTGGTTTCAGCCACGCTCACTTCAGTCAGAACTGAGACGGGAATGTCACTGAAAACCACACAGCAGGTATATACACACGTGCGCACACACACACACACACGCACACACACAAGAACACTCTTTCTCGTTCGAGTCATAGACAAAAACGTAACTAAAAACCACACCACAGGTACACGTGCACACACACACACACTGGCTTACTCGGTCAGATCGGAGATGGAACAACAACACTGTTGTTGGTCTCCTTAATTCGAATACTGATGATTGTGTAACTGTAACGTGGAAGCATGTGTTTCACCGTGTTTTGTGTTTGTTTTGGTTTCACATGCTCCACTGTTCGCACACACACTGATTGGTACGCCTGAGTTCACGTTATGTTTAATTATCATGCCTTAGTTGAAACCAGGCGCACCTGCACTATGTTAATGTCTAATCACGGGAGGCGTATAAAGGGGGAAGCGCTGAGCGTAGCTCAGCTCAAGTCATTGATTGTGTTTCATTTTCGCCGTTGTGAGTGTGTTAACTGTGGGCGCTAAAATAAAGAGTCATGTTCAAGAAGCCTGCAACTGAGTCATATCTGCGTCTCGGTTCGCGTTTCGCTATTCGGAGAGAACCATTCGGTGCGAGTCAGCCGTTACAGTAACTTTGAAGATAATCATTTTAAAATGAAAAACAAAGATTATCATTTAAAATGTTTGCTTGAATTTGTAAACAGCAAAAATACTGAACACAATATTGTACAGTATTATATCAACAGCAGCCACATACAGCCTTTTGGTGTCCAGTTAAAAACAAAGAGATATACTTTTCCATATAATTTTGTATATAAAATCCTGTTGGCTGTGAAAAAATGGTTAGACCTCTGGTATGCGTTCCAAGATCCAATCTTTTATTTTATGTTCATTCATCACTGCGACAGACAACAAGGTCTGCTCAAACTCTACATTTTCACCAGTATTCTGTTCCTCATATTCTACTCGTATAGTAAATGTTTTTGTAGAACCAAAGAAAGAAATCGCAGATGAGAAATGTTTTAGTAATGCTGATTGTCTTTATATTCAACTTTATAATCTTATAAAGCATATTAACACCAAACCTGCCTAACAGCCACAAATCACTATGAACTGCAAAGCCGACACAAATCACCGCCTGCTTTAAATGTTCCATAATTGTAGCTCACTCATTGCAGAACATGGACTACCAGAGGCACACACCAACCCTTCCTTGTTTTATAGCGTGCCATTACTCTTGTCCTTATTGAATGGCTAGTCTGCTTTTTATGAAATGTCTTACGTTTTACTATAAATTCATTAAATTGTTGTGCGTAATTAGAATAAATGAGGTACGTAAGCTTGACAGCATAAACCCAATGTATAATACTACATATAAACACAATAATTCATGACCAATTATATTGTTTGAAGCTAATCAGTATACATTGGTAAGTCTCCTCCATAAATCTAGACCAACTCACAACCTCTTAAAGATGTGTCTTAATGGACTGTTTGACCGCAAATACTATAGTTCTTGTGTAAACGCTACTGCGAACAATTGATGACCAAGTATGTTTATATAAGCTTGATCAATGAGGCTCTCAATTTGAACAATTCTACCATAAAAGAAAAACAGCTTGATTGTAAACCAGTAGTTTTTTAACCCACTAGGGGTCTGGAGCAATCGGCGTTTATCATTTGGATGCAGAGGTGCAGTTAGTAACTTAGTAAAAGCCTCAGCCCTACAGGACTCTCCCTGTCCATGGGAATATGTTCTCGCTCAGCAGTATCATGAATCATGTGAGCTAGGACAATCTGTCTGAAGTCCAGGGCTGATTAATTGGTCCAGTGTGTACGGGGATTAGCCAACACAAACACACCAAACATGGCTGTTGTGGATGCACTAAGAATAATGATGTTAGAAAGGATTACGATTATATAACCTCACTTACCTGAAACAGATTATATCAAACTAATAAAGGAGAACCCCCCCGCTGAAATAGTGATTGGAAACAAAAAAATATACATACACATATATACCGTATCTTTATCTCTTTACCTAACTCTAGTTTAGGGGACACGTTCAGTGTCTTAAGTTTTCTTCCTCAGCTTCACACCAGAGCTACAAGGCAAAGCGACTGCAAAAACCGAACTCATTACACACTCCTTACAAAGACCAGTTAGTTTCAGTGTTGTATTCATTAAAAAAAATCCCAGTTAGATGTGGAAAGAATTTGTATCCTAGCTTTTGATTTTTAGTATAAATTTGTGTGCAAGATTCACTAGTGAACCTCAAAATATAATTGATTGTGATGATGCTTTCCTATTAATGACAATGGAAGAATTTGAAAAAAAACAAACAACTAAGTCTAGTAGGTCAGCTGGGAGAAACATAATGGCACATAATGTGACCGTTGGTGTACTGCAATGGACAAGCTGCATTAGTGAAAGATTTTGAATAACTCCGGTTAGAAGAGACATTTATTTGCTCTGTCACTGTTTAATCTTAAGGTTTAAGATTAGGTTTAGAAGGATTTTTGTTAGTTGTGAGCATTGCCTCTCTAGCAATCTAATTCAGATCTTTTTTTTCACATGCAGTGAAATGTTTTTATTCTGCATATCCCAGCTTACGAATTTGAAAGCTGGGGTCAGAGCGCAGGGTCAGCAAGAATGTGCAGACCCAATGATGGTAGCTTGCCTGGTGCAAGGCTTGAATCCCAGCCCTATGATCACTGACCCAGAACCTTACCATTGAGCCACCACCACCCCAATGACAATTTAATGTAATTTATTGTTTGGGCCTAAGGTAAATAAAAGCATTACCATAAACAAGGTATACATGTAAGTATGTTAAGAAAATAAATAAAGTCATAGCAGCAGTTATAGTATAAGTATAATATATAACTGACGAATCCAATTTTATATTTGGTAATTTGTAAAAGGGAAACTTTAAAGCTGACTAATGACCATCAGGAACTGTGGACTTGAACTGATTGATACTTAAGAGTTGCGAACAATATGATATGGGGCACTATCAAGAAAAACGTAATTTAATTTAAGGTTTTATAACTTACATTACATTATCATTACTAATGCATTGACTACAGCTACCTGAGTCTAACTAAGTCTGTTGATGGTGTGGAGTGACTGCAAACTAGGCATTCAGAAAGAAATAAGGAGTTTTGGCTATAGATAACACTGTGGCGTACAGAGAGTTGGTAACCAACTCAACATGTTTGTTTGGGATGGTTAACAGCTCCGCAATGCCAAGTGAGAAGTAGTTTGTACAAAAACGTATTTGGACACCTGCATTCAGCTACAAAATTATTGGCGAGTGGTATGAACACTGACGAAACTGAGCCTCAGTTTATCCCTACATGTGTAAATTCAGCAAACAGATTAAAACTAAATAATAAAAGGATTCTAAAAAGAACTGAGCAAATCCTGTTCAAACTGGCCTGGAAAGAGACACTATCACTAATCCCTTTGAAGTCGGAGCTCTGGGGCACTATGTATTGGTCTGTATGTCTGTAATTTGAAAAAAGTAAAAAATTCCCCCGCAAATGACCTACCATATTTCTCCGAACACAGAGGTCCTGTGGTAATATTAGTCCCATGCGAATTGGTATCTCTGTGATTTTGCCAGGATTTTGCAAGGTCAACTTTTATTTCAAGGTTTTTCTTTCCTGTGTGCGTTTGTATTCTTAACGAAGAATGGAGACCGTGTTGGAGTGTTTTGAGCATGTTGGGTGCTGGGTCCATGCATGGGTGCGTGCAAATGCGCCACACGGAATTCAGATGTAGGTGGTAATTTCTTAATCACACAAGGTCCCCATCTAATACTAATACTGGGCGAATACGGCTTTTGTAGTCATTATTGTCACATCATCCTGACAGCATCATAACAGTTGGAAGTCACAAGCACCACCAACAGTTCAAAGTTACACTCATCGAGCCTCGCGTTAGTTCAGGCAGGTGCGATAGTCGAAGGCAATCAGCGACTGCCAGCCGTGTCGGATCCAGACGCCAATCACAGCGTCCCTTTAAAGCGCAGCCTTT
>JAOUQX010000017.1:11380879-11397890 GCA_028566295.1 Liobagrus marginatus | reverse complement strand
CGAGAGACTGAAATTTTTGCCCATTCCTCCTTGCAAAACAGCTCGAGCTCAGTGAGGTTGGATGGAGAGCATTTGTGTGCAGTATATAGTGTTGCAGTGGGCTGCAGCCAAACGGCTTTGAGCAATTAGCCATTCGTGGGTGGTAAGCGAGAGGCACAGGCGCAGATCTTTGTGAATACATTCTTCTTTATTAGCATACAACAGTGACGAACTAACATCAACTAGTGCCAAGAAATGACACACGCTGATCTGAGTCAGCGCCGTCTTTAAATACTCACAACAATCAGGTACAACCCATCCACAGGTGTGTGTAATAGAGTGAGGTGGCTGTGAATTAGTGGATGTGTTTGTGAATGAGTGGGACACAGTCTGTAGCGCCCTCAGGCGGACATCCAGGCCACAGTCCCAGGGGTGACAGAGCCCCCCATTTAGGCGTGGCTTCCAGACACTCAATTGCTGCCATCGTTCACCTTCGGTGGGCTGCCACGGGGGAGCCCCGGGCGACTCTGGTAGGGCCTCAGGCTGTCGGGTAAAAGCCGATGGCCGCCGGAGGTGTCCAGGCTATGGAGTCCGTGGAGGTGCCAAGCGAAGCCAAAGGGTGGAGCAACGGTACCGGCACGGCCAGAGGGGGGAGCGATGGAGCCAGCGAGCCAGAGGTCATCGCTTTGTGTGCATGTGAGGTGAGAGGGGGAGTGAGGGAGCTGGCGAGGCCAAAGTGGGGAGCGAGGCACAAGCGATGTCCGTAGCCGAGGTGGTTCACCGAGTGACGTCCTCCGCCGAGTAGGCAGACCTAGCGTTGTTCTCAGGCATGCTGAGTGTGATGCTGAGCAGCAGCATACGCACTCATAGCCATGAGCGGGTGGATGGGATCAGTGTCTCCCTTCTTATTGTTATCAGGCCTATCAACAGGTTCGGGGCTCATGCTAACCTCGGGCATGTAAGTAGTGCCAATATAGAGGCTGGGAGATAGTTCGGGGCTTAGACTTGGGCAGGTTTGGACCGGGACTGGGGACCAGGGTCGAAACTAAGCTCTGGAAGAGGTTGGGGGGCAAAACTAGAGGTCCTAGTGTCTACAGGACCGACGTATAACTCGGGAGCAGGATCGGGGGTGCTACTGGGCTCGTGAGCGGATTTGAGGCTGGGACTGGATGCCAGTGTAAATACGGGGCCACTATCGGACTCAGGAGGGAGTGCAGGGCCGATCGACAGCTCAGAAGTTACTTTGGAGCCGAGACTTGACTCTTGAGCAGGTTTGGGGCAGGGACTGGAGATCATTACTATTGCGGGGCCGAAACTAGGCTCTGGATGTGGTTCTGGGCCGAAGCTAGAGGTTTTAGTGTTTACGGAGCCAGAGAATGACTTGGGAGTAGAATCGGGGGCGCCACTAGGACCGTAAGGGAGTGAGGGCCGACTGGGGATTCAGGAGGGACTTCAAGGCCATGACACAATGTTATTGGAGCTACTGGGCCTACACTAATGTCAGAGTTGAGGTCGGGGCCACTATTAGACTCGGTAGCAGGATCAGGGTTGCTACTGGGCTCATAAGTGGGTTCGAAGTCAGGACTGCGGAGCAGTGCAACTAAGGGGCAGATACCGGGCTCAGGAGAGAGTGCGGGACTGATCGACAGCTCGGGAGGGAGGGCGCAGACGACGCTGGCTGGAGATCCAAGGGGTGGTGCTCAGGCGCGGAGAGAGTAGGAGGGTCCGCCAGAGCTGATGGTGTGAGCTCCGGCAGGGCATCTGGCTTTGGAACCAGTGGTGCGGGTTCCTCACTGGCACGGTGCACTAGAAGGCGGTTGGTGGTCGCCGACAGTACTTTAGAAGACCTCAGAAGACAGCTTAGCGTGGTGTGTGTGTGCCCATACCTGTATGACACCAGTCTGGTTCGGTGTGGCTCGCTCAAATATATATAAATATATATAAATGTAAATATATAAATATAAATGTATATATATATATATAAATATATATATACTGTATGTATGCGCCTTGGTTCCGTTTTTTTTTCTCAGTGTTCATGTTGCCGCTCTTATCTGCTAACCCTTGCACTTGGACACAAATTCACTACCATCTAATAAAAATAAGTAACCACACATACTACAAGTAGCAGCTAAGAAGAAAATGAAATATTAACCAGCTGTTTTGATCCAAAATACAAACAAGTGACAAGAATCTTCTAATAATATTAATACAGTTATTTTATATTTGATGATCTAAGTAAAAATCTTAAACAAAAATGACACCCTATTATTTCAGTATGCATTAAGACCCACTATAGCAGAAATCACAGCACGTAAATGCCTTTTGTAGTCAGTTAGGAGTCGTTCTATGATTAAATATTCACCCATATGTTCATGCAGAACACTTAAAGTTCTGAGATATTCTTTGCTGTAATTGCACATATAGCATGATTCCCAATCATTTACAAGTAAGGAGACTTCAGTTTCTTGACTGTGTGTATGGAAATTGTAAGGACAAAAATATGTATATTTTTGTAATATCTTTAATAGTTATTTGATCATATCAAATGGTTAAAAAATCTAGAATATGGCATAAACCCATAGCTAGCAGTAAGCCCCAATTTTGACAATTTGCTCTGGCTATATCTCAGGCGTGACACAAAACATTCTTTTGACCTAATGAGTAACTTTTTAACTACAACAAGCATGGCGTTGCAAATTAAATTACAACTTTATTTTAGTTAACCAAAACAAAAAAACAGAATGTTCTGGTAAACAACACTTTCCTACAGTCCTTATGAGGTATTGTAAAAAATAAAAGTAAAATTTGAAAAGTGATGAAATGTAAGACAATTGTTCATCATGATATTAAACATATTAACATTAGTTAAAACTGCATCATGTAGAACGCTAAAATAATACAACGTATTATGTGCAATGTAGAGAATTTCTTATATAATCTTCATTTAATATTTCATTCATATTTAGATGCTTATATATTTGGCCTTTCTTAGAGATATGCTGGCTATTACTCAATCAGGCGACCAGAGGGCAACCACGCTCTTTTGTTCTGTATGCACATCGTGTAAGTCTGGTCATGTCTCAACTTTGTCTTGTCATTGGTTCTTTTCCTTATGTTTTTAATTGTGCTCTGGTGCTTCTTGTTTGGTTTGCATTTACATTTACTGTACATTTTCAGCATTTTGGCAGACGCCCTTAATGAGAACGTGACCCGACCTCGAACAGACCCAACCGCAAAAAGTCGCTGATCCTTTTTTGAACTACACCAGTTGCCGTAGTCAGCTGCGCTGTGCATTATGGGATGAGGTGTTGTTTGATGACAGTTTGCAGTTTAGCGTGGCAGCTCGCGGACAAACTTGAAGCTGTAAGGAAGTAGAAATTTTGTCTGATGAACATATTAGGTCTCAAGTTTCGAAAACTCAAAAGAGCATCGCGATATTCTCATTGTTTAGCAAACTGCCCAGGGAAAGGGTGTTTGATAGGTCTGTGGAACAGAGCCGGGTTAAGACAGAAGTTCCGCCAGCAGTACACCTAATTGCGGGATGCACTTAATAAAACAGGCAGCTTGGGTAAGGAGAAAGACAAGTTCCCCTGGTATGATAACCTTGATATTATCGTGGGACAAAAAAAAGTGTAATGTGGATGTTGTCAGGTGACTGCATTTTGGTTCGTTTCAACTGGTTCGGACCAAAGCAGTCAGTGTGGTGTGAAAAGGAATCAAAACAGTTTAAACAAGCTAACATGTATAATATTTTTACCCTTTGTTCCGACCAAAGGAACCGAATTGCAGATGTGAATGTATCCTAACGAACCCAGCACCTGTTAGAAGTTTTCTGACAGTGATAGAACGTTCATTCCACCACCCTGATGGTGTCGGGCTGGGACAATAATTCAGGCCAAGAATTTGATCCCATCCCATGCCACCTCTGCTGCTGCCGTCACTGCCAGCCTGTTCATGTTATTAGTTAATGTAGCAGGCAGACTATCAGACAAATTATTAATGAATAAATAAGCAAACCCTGAAAAACTGACTTGGAATACAGAATCTATATTACCACACCACCATCTAAAATTGGCTTACACCTTTTAAAGAAGAGATGAGAGATACACATTCAAATGTTAAAATATTTATCTTTGATGTATTTCCATACAAAAAATATTCAATAAAAAACATTGTAGGCTAAATATCATAGGCTAATTTATGGTACACTAACACCCAACAGTCTCTAAAATGTAAAATTAAAATTCCTGGTCAAATTTGGCATTAGAAAATACTTTATCTCATCTCTAAAACTATGTGATAGTTTGTGATTTTCTGAGATGTCGTGACATGCTCTTTATGTAAATGTAATTCCTAGGATTCTCATTTTATAGGATAGGAAATTTCTAATGAACGTGAGTAATTATAGTTATACTATAAGTATACTGTGGTAACAAAATAGTACCACATTATTATTATTATTATTACAATTATTATTGGTAGTGGAATGTATTTATGTAATTATTTATTTGGTTTTTATATAACCCTTTGGGAATTCTATATTATTGAAGGATGCAATTATCTAGGTTAAGCTTAACGTGTAGTTTTTCTTCACATAGGCCTTGTTTTAATATGTTTATGTTAATAAATAAGTATTAAATACAGTATATCTATCTTATCTCTTGTTAAATTTATGCTTATGTATCTGACTGTACACCTCGACCTTAATAAAGAAATTTTAACTTCGGTATGTGATTCATTTACATTTTAACATTTCTTAACAAATATTACCCAATCAGAGGAAGACTAGCATGAGGCTTCACATAATGCTGGTGATTTGCATTAGTTGATTGTTCATTAGTTTTCCAAATTTATTTGCATATATATTCCTGTCTTTTAGGATGTTTCGCTTTTGTCAGTGTTACCATGCTGTTTGTTTTTGTATTCAGCCATAGCTAATTTCATGTTTGTTCTGCATGGAGCCCTGACATTTACCTCACCTTTGGGATAAATCTTAACACTGACTGCAAGTCCTTAGAAAGAAATAGTATGTGAAATAAGCCGACTACTACAGTAATTTGCCATAAAATGTGATCTGATTAAACATTCACATTGATTCAGGTAAAAGTAACTGGCAGCACTGGCCTCAATCAAACGCTTTAGGTAGCTCTGGCTCAGACATAAACAACGTTTAGGAAGAATTTTATGAAAAGAACTCAGATTTGTATGATGTCTGGTGTTACCAATCTCTTGCAGTCATTGCACTGTATTTCTATGGGGTTATAGTTTCGGCTCCGACTGGGATTCTTCAAAAGACCCATTTTCTTTTTCTGAATCAGTCTGTGGTAGACTTACTTTAATGCTTAGGGTCACTGTCTTGCTGCATCACTTAACTTCTATTAAGCTTCAGCTAGCAGGAAGCTACCCGGACATTATTCTATATTATTTTGGTAAACTTAGGGATTCATTATCCATTTGATGGTAAAACAATATTTTTTCCAGTACTGTTGCAGTTTGCCAAGTTGCTCTTTGACAAACTTCAGACAGACAGCAATTTTTTTTATCACGAGAGCAGCACGGTATTCTCCGCTGAGTTCTTCCGACACCCTGCCTCTTGAAAAGCTTATGTATGGTAGACTCATGAAAGGAGATGCTGGCCAGTTCCAGTGATGTCTTTAGTTGTTACTCGTAGGTTCTTTGCCTCATTAAGCAATCTGGCGTTGTTTTTTAGGGGCCATCTTGATGTGGTGCCCACTTCTATGAAGAGAAGCCACAGTACTAAACTCTACTAAACTCATTTCATTAATTGGACTCCAGGTGTACAAGCTACTGACAAATTCGCCTATGGGTAATTAGTTTATGGGTTCTCTTAATGTACTGAAATATTTTTAATGGTTGTCTTCAATAAAGATGAGAAATTAGGGGTCAAGCCCTGCAGGGGCGGACCCCTATTGTAATCGTACGCGAAGCTATGTGATAATTTTTTTTCCTACTGAATGGGAGTCTACAGCAGTGTCCATTTTTTCTAAGTAAAAAGTTATGAAATTGGGCATGCCAAGTAAACACAATATGATATGACACCATACCAACTTTGAGGTTTCTATGACCAACAAGTCAAAAGCTATTTAATATAAAATATTGGAAATATTGTAATAAAATACGTCATTATTGAGGTCCACTATGCCGTCACAGCGTCACCCCAGCAACTTGACACACACAAAAACCGACGACGCTGAATCACGCAATGAACTCTTAACAAAACAAACAGGAAGTAAATCAGCTTTTAATTTAGCTGCTCTGTGCTTGTGCACAATGTAATAATTTATGATTAATTATAAACCTACTTTGTATATTTTGGTCTAATATCATAAATGTGGTCTCTTTAGATTTCTCGATCACATGATGATTTTGAATCTGAATGAGACAAGAGTAAACGTCTGTGGTGAAGTTACCACTTCATTAATTCTGAAAATCGGAGATCTGCTCGTACAGACAAGTGTGAGCATGATCTCTGTGTTGCCAGATTGATGTGAATGCTTAATCATTTATTTTTGTGTGTGTTTTATGTTTTATGTAAATTGTTTATTACTACAAAGGCTACAAATTGGGCTTGACTCCGTTAATTGCTTCTGATAACTATTTAGAATTGTTTCTGTGTTGTCAGCTTAAGCGCATTGTGTTTGGCTATTTTATGGATGCAGATGAGGATCAGCTCACATTTTAAGGCAAATTGCTGTAGAAAACCAGTTTATTCCTAGGCGTTCACATACTTTTTTATTTCCGCTGTATCAACTCTTTTATTATTATTATTATTATTATTATTATTATTTAGATTGTATGCAAGTCCAAAATATTGTATGTGAGTATTCTGTATGCAAAGGTTAGTAAAAACTAGGTGATGAACAAAAAAGGAAACATTTGTATCATTTTCTATTTAATAAAGTACAAAAGACGCCAATCTGATCAAATTACTGTATAACAGAGTAATACGTTAAGGACGTATTCATTACAGTGATTCAACACAGTTTATTTCCCTTTAGATAAGTGCCCATAAAATTAAATAACAATTTTAAATTCTTGTGTCTTTAACGGAACATACAGAGCTTTCCCAGCCAGAGGAGGCACTGTTTCCATGGTGATCGGATGAAGGACCGCATCTCCCCCTCCTTCATCTATCTGTCTGGGATTGGCTGTTGAGATGGAGAGCTCTGTAAGGCGCGACATTTTTTTTCCCGTCATCCTTTGTTCCATTCAAAGAATACAGAGTGAGCTGCTCCACACCAGGAAGTCATGGCTAAGAGAAATGCATGACATTATTCTCTCTGTACTGCATTTTCTCTAAGCTGGGATGTGGGTGAGTTGCTCTTTCTGTCTCAGATTAAAGCTTTATGGTCATGTGTGGAGTCTGATCAGGGATATAATGTTTAAATAAAAGTGTACAGTACATGCTTTCTCACTTAATATACAAGCATGAACTGTTGGCATGCCTTTGCATATTAACTACAAAGTATTAAGCTATATAAAGGAATATTTATTTAGGAAGTTTACTTACTAAGATTGGAAATGGAGGACTTTCCCAGATCAAAAACCACTACAAATGCCTGGTCTATTAATTACCATGTAGAAATCTGGAACACATGCAATTATTTCACTATCACATTACCGGTAGTTATCCCCTTGATAAATGTGTAGATCATTTGGCTTGTGAGAAAACCAATTATTGCTACAGCTTTTCAGCTTTTATATACATCCATTTGCCCACGCAATAAAGTGACTTATCTGAACGTACTCGTCTTACTTGAAGTACAAATTTATGAGGGATCAAAAATAGAGATATAAAAAAAAATCCTCTGATGTAGTTGTGCTGAAATATGCATGCAGAGCATACTGTATGATCTCATGCTGGCAAGGGATCAATTTGATCCAGTATAAATTCAGATTAATCATTTTTAATGTTCTTGTTGGGATCAGTACCATTTTTAATTAGTATGTATGCAGTTTTAAAGAAATCCAGGCACTACAGTGTAACTTTTAATTTTCAAACCCTTTGCACGTCACCAGACATTGAGGTTGCAATGGCAGCAAAAGTAAGATTGCATGTTGTGTTTTGTAATAGCTGAACAACACATTTATGTTAGAGCTGTTAAAAGTTGATTATTGGTTGTCCTTCAATGTGGTGAGGAAAGGTTTTCAAAATAGAACCTTTCCAGGAACCTGACAACCTTAAACTAGCCTAATAGAATTCTTTATTTCCAAGAGTTTGTCATGAAGCTAGTTTTTTTGTTTGCACAATGCTTTCAGGTTTTTAACTACAGGAATGTACTTTCGGATAATATTTTATCTTATACTGCAAAAATGAATTGGAAAAAATTGCCAGAAATACCTAAAGCATTAAAGTCATTTTTAGGTCAAGGTTAATTCATTTGTTTTTAAGTTTAATTAATTAATTTTTTATTAATTGATTGTTTTTATTGCTAGTTTATTAATTGCTAGTGTATCTCCCCTCTGTCACACGTCTAAAGGCTAAAACAGTAGACTACTTTTTAAAATTCTTTGTTCTAATGTCATTTGTATTGAAAAATGATGTCGGTTTTCTGTCTATAAGGTATTTTTTAACCATAATAAAAGTTTTTAACAAGTTTAAATTTTAAACTTTTTTGTTTTTTTTACCAAAAGCAAATTTTGTTATAAGCAGGGAACGTAAAAAGTGGCACCTTAGAGTCTAATTTTTATACAACCACACTCTTTATGTAATAATTCAGTGCACAGCCATGAAGAAACGTCTTGCCATCAAAGTAATAATTAGATATGACTAATGTACGAAATTAGCTGGTTTATACCGCACGTGATTAGAGGAAGAAGCTGAAGTAGCTGTTTTGGAGAACCTAGTGCATAAGCACAATTTGGAATAAATGGACTTTCTGCACACTTTGCCCTCATCTGTCTGGTATTGCTCAATGAAGGACTTGAGAACACTTGCAGCTCCACCCTGTGTGTTTGCAGCCTATAAATTGAAACATTTTCTATCGAGTGATCGTCTTTCTCTCCGGGCTGTTATGCTTTAACCACACGCTTTTTGAGCTCCACGT
Organism: Liobagrus marginatus; assembly: GCA_028566295.1. Classification (NCBI taxonomy): domain Eukaryota; kingdom Metazoa; phylum Chordata; class Actinopteri; order Siluriformes; family Amblycipitidae; genus Liobagrus; species Liobagrus marginatus. The sequence continues at coordinate 11,388,840 of JAOUQX010000017.1, read as the reverse complement.
AGGAAGTGACATTTCTTTCAGAGCAAGGATAGTAAAAAATAACCTATGCGATTGTGGTGAGTAGCTTATGTTATGTACATTTCTAATGTGCAAATTTTGTGAATTAGAGCTCCAGCAAAAATTAAAAAATATTATGCCTCTATTTTTTCTTAGGTTTTTCCTTAGGTTAACACCAATAATTTCAATGCCTTTATATTAAGGTTATAAGGTTCTATATTTATAATTATTTTAAAGAACAGCCTTAATTAAATGCCATGTCTATGCCAACATCTCCTTTAGAGTTGCATTGTGGTCACTTCATTCAACCTACTAATACCTGAATAGTAAAATATATTTGCTGTTATTTAAAGAAAAACATGTCTTCTGTAAACTTAAGCTTTAATTTAATAGAATGAGAGAGGCTGGCGATGGCATGACTGTTTATTGCAGCTATAACATTCATTGATGACAGACAATCTCTTGGTTCAGACATTTCACTTTTGCTTAAGCAAGAACTCTGCGTTACCTTTTCTTTATTGCGCAAATCTAAATATATTGGATATTACCGTGGTAGCGGGCGGTTCTGGATGTGTGTTTTTCTTAGAGGTACTGATGATGTTTTTCCTTCCTGTAATCACACTATGATTACATCATTGTTTATTCTGATGTGTTTAAACCTATGTACCAAGGCGCAAGCAAATGCTTTTGGTAATCTAAATACTAAAACCGAAATTCTTCCATTTTATTGGAACTAGTTATCTGGGGTGTTGTTTGATTAAAGGATCAGTTCAGTTCATATCTTTTTTTTTTTTTTTTAACATATATGGTTTATACATTTCTGCATGTGGTTTGGAGCAGATATTTACAGAAAACATTTTGGGTGAGATAGTCTTCCATGACATGTTAGTTGTATTCCATACACTTCTTAGCCACCTTTTGCTGTCAGGGGAAATGAGATCATGTTTTTTTTTACATAACTATTCCATCAATATATTTATCGTCATTCACTTTATAAAGTGAAGTGAAAAAATGGCAAACAGAATTATCCTGGTGAGTACATGGGGGGGAAGTCTTCACCAGACCTACACTGTTTGATTGTGAACAGAATTCTGAATGTTTTATAAACTTTATATCCCATGGTTAAAGGTTAATACTGACTCTAGAGACATACTGTATATTTAGGGACAGGATGAATAGATGGCATCATTACATCTCAGGGAAAAAAGAAATACAAAATTTCAACTTTACTTTTCTAAAACTCAGTACATTTCTGTATAGCCATACAGTTGTCAAAGAGCCAAAAAGCTCCAAAGTGTCCATCTAAATTCACAACACATCAAAAATAGCGGCTGTGACAATAAGAATGAGGCCCCAAAAGACAAATGAACTGACAGAGTAATGGATATGAAGTCATTTTTATTTCTTTGAGTGAAAACTTAAGCAAGAACTCGCGTTACCTTTTCTTTATTACGCTTTATCACTGAAGTTTGTATTGTGTCATCAGTAATTAGCGTCCAGCTACTGTAGTTCATACCACCAGCTACATTGACCACCTAGCTAATATTTAACGGTTTAGAAATAAAATGTTTTATGGTATGTTTAGAGTAATGTTTTCCCATGTTCCTTGATGAATAAGGTACTAATTTACCTTCAGTAGGTAAAATCAGTTTTGGAGTAAAACCAAGGCAGGCAGAACTTGTTTTGTGTAAATTTTCATGCTCGGTCATATTTGTTCTACGAGTAATTTAAAAGTGAATACTTTTTTATACTTTATCTTTAAGGAAGATTTTGAAGTTGTACTTCAAGTTTATACGTTTTTATGAATAAACCTTTTTTTTGTTTATTTGAATTAGCAATTATACCTTAACAACTGTAAAAAATATATATATATATATTTATTTTTAGCAGGATGAATCCGCAAACTTCAAATAGAACAATAATAAAGTGTTTTGGTGGTCTAATTTAAATTAGTGCAGGCCATTAGTGCAGGTCAGTGACCGATAACTGCAATGAGTTACTGTTGCCCTCTATAAATTCCTCTGTGCTGTGGGTATAAGGTTAAACACTGTATAAATGTTCGGTGTTTAGCTTCTGCTGAACATAGTCTGCTGAACATATTCTGCTGAACATATTCTGCAGGGAATACAAACTATTAATTAAGACTTTGGTGAATTTTTATCTTTTGACATTCGATGGCCTTTGTATTTTTTTGTGCTTGTTTACATTCCTATCCTACCTCCTGTGTTTGTCTCCATGTGTAATATGTCTTTTTTTTGGTCTGCTATAGTTTACTATCATTTAACCTCATAATTGAAGCAGAGAATTGTGGCAAATAATGTGTTTTACAACTATTGTGTGTAAACATTTTTGTTTGTGTTAAAAAGGCACTGTCCCTAATCTTGTACTCATTTACAGTTAAACAGAAACTTTCTCCTCATTGTCTGTGGAGGACAAAATTCATAACCAGTATCACTGTTTTTTGTTCCTTCTTAGGAGATAGGATAAAGAACCTTGCTGACAGACGGAGAAAACATCAGAAGACATGGAGGATTCGACACCTCAATACACATGCCACCTGGAACGTAAGGTTCATCAAAAGAAGGGACCAGTAGATGAGATTATGGCCAAATTACGCCGGAGACTGTTTTGTTCTCTGCCCAAAGTTAAAAGAACATTAACAGACTTCTTTCCTGTTGTGCAATGGTTGCCAAAATACAAGATAAAGGAATATGTTTGGGGTGATGCGATGTCCGGGCTTATAGTGGGGATTATTTTAGTGCCTCAAGCCATTGCTTACTGCCTACTTGCTGGTTTGGAGCCTATTTACGGGTTGTACACTTCTTTTTTTGCCAATATCATCTACTTCTTCTTGGGAACATCCAGGCATGTATCTGTGGGAATTTTCAGCCTTATGAGTTTGATGGTAGGACAGGTTGTGGACAGAGAAGTCTATTTAGCAGGGTTTGATTTGAGTGAGGACCGTAAGCGAAGTTCCTCGGATGCTGGATGGAACAGAACAGAAGGCCACCAAGATACTGTGTTCAATCTCACCATGGCAGCCTTCAACGTAGAGTGTGGCAAGGAATCTTACGCGATCAGCATTGCAACAGTTTTAACATTCCTTGCTGGATTTTACCAAGTATGTTCTTTTTACAAATGACACAAATGCATATAAATATTTAACATGGCTAATAATTGGGGCAACTTTCATGAGTAACAGTATATATCGTTTTTCTTTCAGGTCCTAATGGCTATATTCAGACTTGGGTTTGTTTCTGTGTACCTCTCCGCTCCAATGCTGGATGGCTTTGCAACTGGTGCCTCATGCACCATCCTGACAGTCCAGGCCAAGTATCTGGTGGGGCTGAAAATCCCACGTCATCAAGGTTACGGAACCGTCGTTGTGACTTGGATCAACATTTTCAAGAACATACATAAGACCAACTTTTGTGATCTGATTACAAGTGCCATTTGTATAGTTGTCCTACTAGTGGGGAAAGAGATTCAGGACAGGTACAAGGATCATCTGAAGATACCTTTACCTACAGAGCTTGTTGTAGTGGCCTTAGCAACAGCGGTTTCCCACTTTGCTGATCTGAATGGTCAGTACAACTCAAGCATCTCAGGTGCCATTCCAACTGGTTTCATTCCCCCAAAGATTCCAAATTTCGAACTAATCCCAAGGGTCGCAATTGATGCAATCCCATTGGCTGTAATAAGTTTTGCCTTTACTGTGTCCTTGTCAGAGATGTTTGCAAAAAAGAATGGATACACAGTCAGGCCAAATCAAGAGATGCTGGCAATTGGTTTTTGTAACATCATTCCCTCCTTTTTCCACTGTTTTACCACAAGTGCTGCACTTGCTAAGACTATGGTAAAAGACTCGACAGGTTGCCGAACACAAGTTTCTAGTGTGGTAAGCGCTTTCATTGTGCTTTTGGTACTTTTGTTTTTAGCTCCATTCTTCTACTCTCTGCAGAAATGTGTCCTTGCCTGTATCATTATTGTCAGTTTGAGAGGGGCCCTGCGCAAATTCACAGAGTTACCCAGGCTTTGGTGCCTAAGCAGGATTGATGCAGTTGTCTGGATGGTGACTATGTGTTCAAGTGCTTTGATCAGCATAGAGATCGGGCTTCTGATCGGAGTAGTCTTCTCAATGTTGTGTGTCTTGGCACAAACCCAGCATCCCAAGGCTTCACTACTGGGCCAAATCGAGAATACTACACACTACGAGGACATGCACGACTATGACAACCTTGTTACTGTTCCAAAAGTAAGGATTTTCCGCTTTCTGGCTCCCCTTTACTATGCAAACAAGGACTTTTTCTTAAAGTCTTTATTTAAAGCAGTTGGACTCGAGCCATTCCTTGAAAAAAACAGACGGAGAAAACTAGAGAAAAAAGCTAAAAGCAGAACTTCGAAGCAGACTGATAAAGAAAATGGTGATGTAAGTTTGAGATTAGTAGAAAGTGAACAGGATTTCCACACCATAATCCTGGACTGTTCTTCTGTTCCTTTCATTGACACTACAGGTGTTTACACCTTGAAAGGACTGATACAAGAGTACAAAGAAGTTGGGGTAAATGTGATCCTCGCATGTTGTAACACAGCAGTCATAGATTCTTTGAGACGAGGCTCTTGCTTCGGGTCTGATGATAAAGAAATGTATACACGCTTCATATTCCATAACCTTCACAGTGCAGTTTTTTTTGCCACAAACGACAGTGCAGCACCGGTTAACGATACGTCTGTGTAAAGGAATGCTCACAATGAGCTATTACTTTTTTTTTTGTTTGTTTGTTTTTTTTACAAGCTTAAACTTGTACTTAATAAATGATTAGCTAAAACATATCTGATAGCACTAATACTTCGATTTTTTTTATCCTTGTACATATGTGTATATATCATTTTTTAAATTTTCTTTAGATAATGCTATTGTTACTGTAATGTACATTCACATCATGTGGGAGAATGCTAAAAAAAACCTCTTGACTTGAGAACATTTATTCATTGGCATTTTATTTACAAGATTTAGTTTTTGACTACCATTAGTTAGCATTAGCACGCAGTTGTGCTTGCCTTAATATGTGTATATCTTGTTAAATTGAATTAGACCTTATATATGTAATCCATAATTATTCAATTATAAATGACTGAAATTTCTAGAGAAATTCGAGAGATTAGAGCTAGGTTTGACATCTTGGCACTCAAAGGTTGTCATGAATGGTTCTGAGTAGGAAAGTGAAATGAGCAGCTTTTTTTTAAACATTAAAATGTGAATGCAGTATTCCATCTTTTATAAATGACTAATGTAAACCAATTTTTAAATTAATAAAAGCTATTGATTTTTCTTATCTTTTCTGTTTGCACAGCGCTGTACATGGTGCACTGAATGGGTTTTCTTATTTATACAAATGTTCAAATTTATTTGCTTTTTAAATATAACGTTAAACTGTTTTAATATAAGCCTAAGGGGGATTATTTCTAATTGTTTTAGCAATTAGCTGTAATGATTACTGCTATATCCGTTATCCCAAGAGTTGCAAGATTTTTTTGTCAATATATTTTTTAATTATATTTTTAATTACTTAATCATATCATTGTGGCGCGTAAGCTATACAGTACGCATGAAACGTATTTAAGACGCGAAGGTGATGTTTATGTTTGCCGCTAGGGGGCAGTAATTAGGCGCGTTGTTTTAGGAAGCGCTAAAAGAAGAAGAAGAAGACACCGCAACCAAATTCAAATTTGAACGCGGTGGATGTATCGTCTGGTCGCCTCGGGCGGGATAGTTGGTTATTCCCGTTTAAGCTGTTTTTTTACTGAGATTTTAAGTGGTGCTGTCCACCTGCGAGAAGAATGATGGGGAGCCGAAGAAGGTCAGTTTAATATTTGTTTTAATACATTGTTGTGCAAGACTAGCTACTTAACAGCATTAATAATACTTCAATGACAACAATCTGGCAAATGGCAGATTATCAAGAACGTCTTTAAAAGTAGTCTATCGTGAATCAGTTCAGAAGTATAACATGTAGACTAAATTCCACCGAGCCAAACTGAAGGGTTAACTTCATGGCTTGCTAGTTTTTATCAGATTGGATAGCGAATGTGTTAACTGTCAGATAAAATGTTTTCCGTTTAGATTAAGGAGACAGTTAGTTTTGAGATTGGCTTCAATTAAATATCCACTATTTAACGTGTAGAACCGTTGGACAGTGAACACGGAAACAACTGACCAAACATTTCGCCTGATTTGTTGTTGTGGTGATTTTTGGCAACAAAATATGGCTTTTCTGAAACAGTGTTTAAACTAGGTGTTAGGGTTATGTTCACTGACCAGTTGGACGTAAAAAGGCAGTTTATATGTACTTTTAAATATATATATATATTACAATCAAATGAAAATACTCGTGTATATGCGCATTACATATATACAGAAGCACACGCAGAGTCTGTCGTCGCTCTCACGCTACTGCACTGCACTGCGCATGTGCACGATGCATTTTTAGTCCTATTGAGAATATATTTGCATCGAATCGTTTACATGGCGAATTTTCTCTTGGATTGTTTAACTTGTACACCACTCCCAAACTGATTGAGATGTTTACAGGCTGGAAGAGTTTTTACTGCTGAGCACAAACCACTAAATGTCATAAATACTGAACCAGAATGATTTTTCTAAACGCGAATTAAAAAGTCTTACTCCATTAAAATCCTCTATAATTTGTATAATAAGCATTGCCTAACTAACAAACTGCCAGAAACTAATTCTAAATCTGGGGAAATTTCCGGTGTCTTGACTTGCGCGCCTTGCATCCTTGCTGAGGTCAGCCTTCACTGAAAGAAAGTGAATAACTGCACAGTAGTAGCAATACAAACATGTAAGTGTGCAGCGAAGGGTTAAAAATGTGTGGTGTTTCTGAACATTTATTAAACTTTTCCATTTTATGAACATTTGTATTATGTTATCATGAATTACATTGTTGCGTTGGATCATTTAGTGGTTCTAAATATTGTTCAGGTAGCTGTTGTTTTTGTTATTGTACTGTACCAGTTAGTGTAAGATATTTGTTGTGTACTGAAAGTCTCTTCTAAATGACTTTTTTTACTCTACAGTGAAGTCCTGGCTTCTTTGCTTGTAACCGACATCAATCATGCCATGGCAAGGCTTGTGGACATCTGGGACAGTATCGGCATCATGGAGGACCAGAGGATTGAAAGGATGCAGACTGTTAAAAAATATATTGAGGTAAGCATTTGTTGTGCCCTATGCTCTGTGATCTGTTATTCTTATTTTGGGGTATTTTTGTTAACTAACTTCTTGTTATACAAAGGATCTTTTGAAGGACATGATCACTGAGGAGGAATCTCTGAGACACCGCATCAAAACCAGCATTATTACAACTCGGAAACAATTGGAGACGCTGTGTCTGGAGTTGTCTCTGGAACCGTATAATGTAGGTTTGGTAGGATGGTTAAAATTGAGTATTTATACCCTTTTTTAAGACTTACGAAGAAGTCATTATTTATTTATATATTCTTTTCATGCAAACATATTTTAAACAAATTACAGTTTGCAATTTGTATGTTCCAATCAAAAAGCGACTCCCTATGTTAAAACGCCTGGACAATTCATTAACATTTTTCTATGTTTTAATTGGTATTTAGAAAAGTCAAAATTTGTCAAACATATAATATGATAATAGTAAAACATTTATAGTGGATTGGTAAAATGTCTTTTTGTGGGTACATGCCAGTAGTTTTGGCTATATAACATTTTTTTTTTTTTTAAATAAACGATATAAAGACACTTTCTGATATGACTTCAAGAGAGCAAAGCAGATAGGAAGAAATGAATGGCTCCTGTAGTGTAGCTGTGGCTTCTTTTACAAAAAGCTAAGCATAAGGGTGGTGGTGGCTCAGCGGTATAGGGTGGTGGTGGCTCAGCGGTATAGGGTGGTGGTGGCTCAGCGGTATAGGGT
>JAOUQX010000017.1:11300817-11314902 GCA_028566295.1 Liobagrus marginatus | reverse complement strand
ACACATTTTCTGTCTAAGCTTAAGCATTCATGCTAACACTGACATCAATATGACATGCATTGAGTCATATTGAGGCACTGCATTCATAAACTTTTAACCTGCGTTTCTCATTAATGACATTTAAAAAATCTTTGGATTTTAGGTTGGGAATATATCTTACTAGCCATTATTTCCTTATATAGACATATGCAAACTGCAAATGTTCTTATCCACCTTTTTCTTGGGTGTACTACTGAAAAAATGATTATGGGTAGAACGTCCGCCATAGTAGCAGCATTGTACTAGCAGCGTGGTAGTAGTAGTACGTAGTAGTAGTAATGTTGACTAACTTGTGCCCATGGCAATATGGTTCGTTTACATGCGGTTTGTTTTTCAAATTTTATATGAAAAATTAGATTTTAAAGGAAATAAAATGCTCAGGAACAATATGTACTGTTCGTAATTGCCCTCTTATCGGTTAGATATACATACTTAGTTAGATAAACATACTTATTTATGTTTAATAACTTATCATTTGTTTATTTTTTTATTTAAAAAATGTAATAAAAAAAACTTTATTATTAAATGTCAACATTTAAGAGGAGAGCAAATTCATCAGAAATGCCAACTTACCATTTATCACCACTAGATGATGCAATCATACAGACCATTTCCTCATACAGATCACATATGGTGGCTTTAATGAGCAGTCTCAGATTGCTGATAAGTGACATAGCTTTTGTTCATGAAAGACGAAAATATATATAAAAAATAATAAATCTAATCTAGAAATACTGATAATGTCATACAGGAAATTATATAAGTCTGAAAGTGTAATAAAAAGCCAATATTCAGGTCCACTTTAGTCAGATATTAAATGTTACAAACAAAACAAGACAACAGATATTTCTTCTGGAATCCAGTCCTGCTCACTGTTTCTTTTGTAGTCTGCTGTTTATTATCCCGACTCTTATTCCAGAGACTCCATACCATCCCTTGTGGCTTATAACAAAATGGCAATGGAAAATTACTGTTATTACTTTCAACTCTGTGTGGCCTAACTGCTGTTTACATAACAGTTTATGTAGGTCATCGACTTTGCTGACATTGATTCCACGTCACATGCTGTAATCGAAAGAAAACCTACAAGCTCTTGAACAACAACACTTAGCATTGCCTTTAAAGAGAATAAAGATTAGAAGTCAGTAAGCTGCATTAATTAATTGCCTCGAGTTAGACAGTATATCATGATGCTAAGGAGCCTTATTAGAGCTGTGATTTAATTATAAATGTTTATGGAGAGATTTTATTCTGAAATAACTGAATAAATATTCTATCTTTACTTTGTGGCACCTTGGCCAAGCGAGGGCAAGAACACAGACACACAGTTGTAAGCAAGAGAGTGGAGGCAAGTGTTCTTTATTAAGTGCAGCTTCATGTGCGGGAGTGAAATTAGACAGGGCAGTGTCAGTAGCCGTACTGAGGCATGAAAGTGCAGAGTTAGGAAATATGTACGCCTAATATGTTCCACCTCTGCTGACATTGCACATGCACATTACATGCTTACATTGCATACACTATACCTATACACGCACATAATTGGTTCAAATAAGAGTAATTATATCTCGTTATATTGTACAACAGACCTTTCCTATAAACCTTACAATACATTCTTTAATCATAAGTCTTCTGCTTTCAGTGACTGGCCTGCTCAGCTTGCTTCTCACCTTTATTCTTCTCCCTGACGGTGAAGAGAACAGGCGAGCGCCCTGATCGGTCGGTTAAGTTTCTTGCTTGTGTCACCCAACCTTATACCTTGCGCTTCTCTATTATTCAAAACAATGGTGCTGAATTGTCGATGTCCCTTTAGCACTTGGGTGGCAAGAGTGTGAGAAGCAAAAATACTGTGTTATAAGGAGGGAGCGGGCTGGATATTTAGTTAGGGATACTATCTAAAATTGGTAAAAGCATTGTGTTACAGGGACAAAATGCTCAGGACAGCACATTTTATGTACAAAGTATGTGATAATTGTAGCCTAAGCATGATTCAAATTATGCTATAATAATATGTATCCTCCCCTTAAACATTTACACCTCCATTCTGCCATATTTTAAAACTTTCGACCCAATCGGGTCTGCCTCATACTTGCTGAAAAAGTGAAGCTGTGGGATCTTTGAACACTCCTTGGTGGTTGGCTGTAATACAGGTCATAAACCATGTAAACGAATGGGACTTGAGTAAAAATGTAAAAAATAAAATACAGTTACAATAAAATTTTCCGAAAGATGGTTTTGGTCATTTAAAGTTGTTATCATGCTGATATACAGTATGTTCAATTGCTCATTTTTGTAATAAGTGCACCACTGAGCAGGCTGAGACAAAACGTGGAAGTGATCTTTATGGTTTCACTCTATAAAGAGGTAAAGTGAGGTAAGACTTTACCTCTTTATATTTCCTCTTTATATTGTATTCAATGTTGCCATTGAATACAGTACCACGGAATTTATTGTGGCCACTAAATTTTCAATTCAGCAAAAACAACAGAAAGATATTGAGACACCTTAACCATCACATCCTTATGTGCTTTTTGTACATCCTTTTTCATGTTTATTCTCACTCTTACTCAAATAATAACCTCCACATGTAACGTTGAGCTAAACAGAGCGTAGGCTCAATATCACCGAGGAGCAGGCGACACAAAAGCAGGGATCATAACTGAGACTTTTATTCAACTGAATTAAAATAATAAACATTTGTTGTAGCAGTCAAAGTCCGCGAGTGTCTATCGGAAGCATGCACTCGATAATGTCAGACACCGGGCTTTTGCTCAGTCAGCCTATTTAAAGCCTGGGTCTGATTGCAAGATCAGTGGTGGGTGTGTCTGTGTGCATGTATGCTGCCCTCGGGCGGCTGGCCTGGCCACAGTCCATGGGCGTGACACCACACCTATGGAAAAATCCTTGTATTATTTTTTGGAGTTTGCCAGTGAATTGTATCCATTCAGCCACAAAAGTATTAGTAAGTCAATGTGTTGATGTCTGAGCTTCAGACAGTGTTCCAATTCATCCCAAAGGTGTTCAGTGGGGTTCAGCTATGTGTAGGACACTGGAATTCATACATGGCAACCAAAACACTTAATGTCTTCATCACGATGAGGAGCTTTGTGCACAGGGGCATTAAAACAGGGGCATGCTGGAACAGTGTCTCTTAACAAGTTAAAAAAAAAAAAAGAGCAAGTAGTTTAAATAAACCGGAGACTGTAAAAAAAACATACAAGATTTCACATTAATGTAATGCCCTGATTATTAATATACATATCATTTTTATTGACAGATAAGGGTGATGGTGGTTCAATGGTAAGCCTCTGGGTCAGTGATCAGAGAGTTGGGGTTCAAGCCTTGCACCAGGCAAGCTGCTGTCCTTGAGCAAGGCCCATAACCTCAGTTAACTGACCCAAACATTTCAGCGCATGTATGTGTAAGTGATAAATATGATTTGAATTTTATAACCGTTATGTCAGTACCTATAACACTGTGATTAGATTTATTTATTTCATTGTTACATGACTTGAGATTTGATTTGCACTTTAATGAGTACGCTATAAATTTGGAAAAGCTCTTTAAGGTGAGACAAGTTCACTCTACCATCGCTTTACTCCACCATTACTCTACCATTCACGCCTACCATTGCTTTAACCTTCAATCATGCCAATATATTTAGTCATAAAAGCATGTTATTCTATTCGTAGCCCTTCCTTTTGTGTCCATACTTCCTCACTAGCACTACTTCATTTTGTCTGCATTGTTGTGTCTTCAGAAATGTTGACTTCTGCACTAACATTTGCTTTGATATGCAAATCATAGCGTTGTGGTTACTTTTGAAGCATGCATTCTCTACCTTCCAATGAAAAGAGTTAATGACATTGGTTAAAACGTAACACCCTTTTGTGGTCATGTGATATTTTCCTATGAAACAGGGACTGGACATAAGAATCAGTGATTCACTAGAAAAACAAGCTATTTCCTGAGGAATTCTGCGTGACTTTATTAGAGTGCTGGTTATGTTGAGTGCTCCATTTTATGACTTTTGTTTTAGAACCTACTTTGCAATGGTGATTAACAAACAGTTTATAGCACAGCCCTAACCCTGTGTCTCTGAGGGCCTTTTAGAAACATGATCTTTCAAACAGGCATTTAGGCAGCAATTAAGAAAAAGAAAAGCAAGCTAAATTGCTGCTTGATGAAGCACCTTTTTCCACTAGGCCCAGACTAAAAAAAAAGAAAAAGAAATGGCTGCATTCTTAATACAGGCTGATATTATTGGTTGGCTGTTATTACTGACTCCCAGCGTGTGGTGAGTGTCTTGACGTGCTTGCATTGCTGACCTATGCAAAAGGGATTACAGCGCACACTCCGTGATAAGGATCTGGAACATAGAGGGAGAATGCACGTTTAATGCTCATGAATTAAGCTTAAGGGATATTTTCCCTGCTCTAATGTGCATATGAACATTTGGGCTTTCACTATAATTGGATCTATGTTTTAAAAAAAAAAAAACTTGAATGGCTACTGTATTATTTGCGCATTAGAGTTTAAAGGGCTGTTTGGTTCAAAAAAGGTTGGTAAAAAGGCTCTGGGTCAGTGATCAGAGGGTCGGGGTTCAAGCCTCGCACCAGGGAAACTACCATCATTGGGTCCTTGAGCAAGGCCCTTAACCTCACTTGCTCCAGAGGCGCCGTACGTTCTAGCTGACCCTGCGCTCTGACCCCAGCGTTCAAATTCATATGCTGGGATATGCGGAATAATAACATTTCACTGCATGTATGTGTATGTGATAAATAGGACCTGAAAAAAGTTTCATTTTGGACACTGAGATTGAAATAAATAGGATTTATACCACAGAACTGTGGAATTCTGATTGATTCAAAATGCTGATTCATTTTACTATACAACATATCACAGGTTTACATTAAAGTGCTCTTTTCTACTGTTATATAGCAATAGTTCATTCACTTCTATGGGCCTGTATGGCTGATGGTCCCACGAGAAAACCAACAATAAACAAATTAAACAAGGTAAAATGGGTCATGGTAAATATTAATTATTTAGAAATAATCCAACCTTAAAAGCCAAGAGTACCCACGCAAGCACGGGTCACACAGAAAGACTTTATTGCTGTGAGGCAGGTGATCCCAAGTGTGCGAAAACAAAAATTAAGACTGTTTCCACAACACTGAATGTTCCTATGAAAAGAAAATAAATACTACGTGCCATTGTGCAATGAATAAAAATTGCTATTGCTGTTATTAGTAATATTTTCCTATAACAGATATTATTTCTTACTCAGCACTCCCCTTTAATGGTGGTCCCTTTTCTTCAAACCCTTATTTCTCATTTCACTTATTACACCTTTCCTTTATGTTAACTTTGTCACCTTACTATCCATTTCCCCAGCAACAGAGTAAACATGAGGCATGCACTCCAATGGATATTGTTTATGTGAATTATCATTACAATAGAGATAATTGATTGGGGATTTTTGAACTAAATGTTATTGTTAAATCAAGACAGCTTGTGCACGCTGCAGGAGGGTTAATGTTCCCTGGCAGTGTGGGAGGAAGACTGGAGCAGCAAGCATGCCTACACATTTTGAATGCCCCATGTCCAAGGCTGGCAAGTAGAACATTAACCTGAGGCAGGTCAAGAAATCAGGCTGTTTTCAGTCAGATAGCAAATCAAGTTTCCACAACTGCTCCTGTGAAGTGATCAATCTCCCAGCATGGTCAATTCACAGAAAGTTAATATTCAACTCCAGAGCGGGTCCATAGTTTAAGCATCACTTTTTTGCTTTCAGAAAGGAAAGCACTTGTAAAGTGCAATTCTCTGGTTCTTTTTTTACTCAACTGCATATAGGTATGCTTATCTCAAGGTTGTTTCCTAAAATTACATTACGGAGTTTTTCCTTGCCATCGTCGCCTAAGGCTTGCTCATTGGTATACATGTCACATTTTTCTTTTTCTTCTTACTGTTTATCTTCTTTAGCTGCTTTGGGACAATGTGTCTTGTTTTCAGCGTTTTATAAAGAAAATTGAATTGAATTGAAAATAGGCAATGACAATGTTCTCATCAGGACTTCAACAAGTATCCATGCTCAAAACATAGAACAGAAAAATGTGTTAATTTCAAAGCTCAGTTTTATCAATAAATTAAAAAAAATAATAACTGACTATGTGTAAAATATAAAAGTAGTTATTGCACTGTGAAATAACTTTTGTTTAGTCCTATTATAAACACACTAAAGTCCTTTGGAATGAGAATTTACAAATCTTAGTCTTGTGAACCAACAGTCTCCAAGAAAATGGGACCAGCAGTCTCTTGGATCAGTAAAAAAGAAAAAGAGCTGATTGAGAGATGATTAGGTACGTTTTTTTCCCTTGATAAATATTACAAAAAAAAAATTCTCATTAGCATATTTAATTACTGTGTCTTACTTCTAGTTCCAGAGGAATTATTGCATGCAGAAAGATATACATGGATCAGACTGGTGATTGGAATTTTATGTCCATTTATGACCATTACCACACACCAGCATTTAGGGCAGTTTCCCTATTTTTCCCGAAAGATCCTCTGCAGCTCATTCAGATTTGAAAGGAGCATCAAGTTCTCTCCACAAGAGTTACATTGTCTGAGCTTTGGCTGAACCATTCATAGACATTCAAAGGCTTGTTGCCACTCTACAGCATTGTCTCTGTGGTAGGTTTTCTAAAATTTGTAAAATAAACCTATATAAGTAAAATGATGTCATGCTTTATCATAAATATGATATTAGTTCTGTCTGGATTCTTTACCATACATTCCTGATTGATAGTATATTTTTTAAATGGTTGTCTGAGGAAAGAACAACAAGAGTTTTTAGAATGTCTGTTGGGTTCTGGTACACCTCTGACACTGGTTAACGAGTTCGGTGAGATGGCCAACTGAAGAAAGACTCCATGTGATTTAAAACCTAATTTGCCTAACACTGATGGAAGGCCACTGTTCCTGGGAGCATTTAATATATTCTAACTTTTAGAATAAGTTCTGTACATTTGTCTAGCTCTATGCCGCTACACAATTTGAAAAGGAGGTCTAAGGAGTTCTTTAGTCTTTATGGCTTGGTAATGAATTTTCCACAGGTTGATGCTAGCCAAATTCTGGACACATCTCACAATAATCAAAGCAAACAGGATTGACCGAAGCTTAGTCTGGAGAGCCATAGTCAAGGGTCTGAATACTTCTCTAAATCATGCCGGTTTTTTATTTTTAATATTGGAAAATATATTTTGTATTGTAACTTTTATGGACAATTTTGTGACAAAAGTTTGAAAAAAAAAGTTTGATACTGTTAGGCTTAGGAGAGTTTTAAACTGTGAATCAGCTACCCATTTAGGACCTTGCAAGATTGTGCAGGTTGTGCAAGGTCTGATATAGTCCACCAACACCTGCTTCTTTCTTACTTACTACTGGTTAAAAAATACATACAATCTGCATTTTATTAGCTCAGGCATAATAATACTTTTATTGACCATGCCATGGAGGCCAGTGAAATAAACAGACCTAACCTTAATTCTTTTGCTTTTGTATATTTTTGTCCGCTCAGAATGCAAAAGACTACGTGACAGGTCTTTTCTCAGAAAACAGGAATCTGCAGCCACTTAATGGCACATTAGTGGGTTAATGCTCTGACAAACACTGAGGTAAGCGCTCCACCGGGCCCTAATTTTAACTCCGATAGCACAGCCTTATGCTGCGGGTTGTTTATGATGGATGTCTAGAAGTGAGACTGTACAGACGCCCTGCTGCTTCATGTAAAATAAGGTCTGTTATTAAGTCACATTTCCACATTATAATTTAAATGGAGACTTCTCTCTCTCTCTCTCTCTCTCTCTCTCTCTCTTTCTCTCTCTCTCTCTCTCTCTAACACACACACACACACACACACACACAAACACACACACCACTGTTTTAATAAGAATCAGTGACCTGAAGATTCTCTGCACTGACAGGCCAAGTGCTGTACAGGTGTAATTTTACTCCCTTAAGTACAAGCAATGTCTGTAAGGTACTATTATGTGTCTTAACCGCTAAGACTACAGTATAAGCAAAATGGATAGAACTGCTGTACTGTTACTTCATTTTATTTTTTACCAAGGCTATTATTCTCCTAGCTCATGTCCACTCATGGGAATCTTGTTCTATGTAAATAAGATAAAATAACATATTCAGGTTCTCCTTGCCACATCTGATGTAATAAATAGGTATTGTATATTGAAAGATAATGTGAACATAAGTCTGACATGATTGATGCTACATAGTGTTTTAATACATCACACAATTCTACTGTTTAAGGATTGTTTAGACACTTTCTATCCTCCCATTCCATCTCCCTGCACTTCTGTGTAGTACTTTCCTAGTGTCACTGTGGCATACATGGCTGGATTAATCTAGAACTTATTTTTGTAATGATGGCTAATGAAACATTTAACAATGGTATTTTATTAGAATGAATGCTAACATTAATAACCCTCTAGTAAATGTAAGTGTGTGAGCATTGCTATGAAGCTAATGCAAAAGGCACCAACAACAGCATAGGGAATAAGCCGAATAGAATGCTACAAAGCAGTGACCACTTCAAAAAAGATGAAGAATGCTATTTTGGAAATCAGTATAAAATGAAACCTGATCACTTTTAAGAATGTCATTTAAATGAATTATATTAATCTCTACAACTAGACACAGAGAATTCATCATGATACTGACAGTATTTGTTTGACAAAATATCGTCTTAAAAAGCCACTGAAATGACAGAGGTGAAAACTAGGTTACCATTGTATTTAGAAAACTGCAAATGTTCTCCGGGAGTAAAAGGATGTACAAAAATCCCTGCAAGGTGTAAGGTGAAGCTGACACATCCTCCTCCTCTGGGACTCCATCCATTTCACGGAGATGACATCATCAGCATCCGGCTCCTTCTGTCATGTCTCCGATGTAATCCTTCACTGCGCTCAGAGGAGCTGAAGGGAGGCTGGTAAAATTAACTCTAGATGACGCCAACTGGAACAGCCTGAGGGAGCGCCCGTGTCCTTTATCCACTCATCTGAAATGAGAAAGACAGCAAAAGGAAAAAAGACTGGATGGATGTACGCATGAGGGAATGTGGTTCAGGTGATATGTTAAAGGTGCCCCAGTCAAATCACAAAGCCCACATTATACACTTTAAATCATTATGAAGCAACTAATTTCATGGGTTGTGTTGACAAATATATAAAATAAATATTTTCTTAATTTCATTTTTCTAAAGGGAGTGGCTGCTGTGGGGTTTTTCATTGTCTTTCTAAAAAACATTAGACAAGACAATATTTGTGGCGTCTGTTTTCTGCTGAATAATTATAATGCTATTGTGCCTATGAAACTTCATAAGAATAAAAATCCTAGCCTACTGGCATACATAAGGGCAATTAATTCTTCAAACATTAACCAAAGCCCATACCTGTGTCTGATGCTAGTGCAGTAAAGAAGCTAGAAATATTTAGCCTATACAGTATTATTTATATAAAGCCTCGTTAGAAAAAGCAAGTTGAGCTGAGATACTAAACAACTCAGCAAAATCAATGAATAGTGATGCCTGATAGTTATAGTTTCCCTTTCATCTTTACTTCCTACATAGAGGGCTGTCATAGTGGTTCTCATATCCTTTAAGTTCTGAGTTCTGTTCACCATGTATAGTTTATGTCCATCACGTAAGCCATTGTGTTTGCAGAGAATTTGCTGCTTTACAATATTAATAAAAGAGGAGAAAGGATCACTTAAATGAGAAACTGTGTAGCTTTTAACCCGCTAGAAGCATGTGATTGGCTGATATAGCTCTTTTTTTTTTGCTTTAAAAAAACTTCATATAAAACAGTAATATATCAAACACGGCGTTTTAATGCTACCTAATTAGTGTTATTTATCCCACATGATAGTGTACATTAGCCTTAGAGATCCAGTACAAATCTGAGAATTTTTACAGGAATATATTTGAGAGGATATCCATTTAAGAGGTTGAGGGTAAAATCTATGTAATTATAAACTTACAGCTACACTCAGATTAGAGGCTAACGGGGCAACCTCTACAACCCTTTCCAAGTCAGATGCAGGCAGAGCTGTCCCATAAACCGCCACCACCGGACCACAGGCTATACTGCTTGTATCCAATCCACCTCAAACCCAATTCTAATAGGATGTCATTGTTTGCCTCCGCCCTGCCTTTCTGGTGACATCACTTAATTACTCTGACCCACTGGTGTCATCACTCCACCAACTTGCTCCCCTGAGGACATCAGTCTGCCTTGCAACTCAGCTAAAGATCCTTTATGTTGGAAATGTTCCTCCATCGCTCTGCCTGTTTGCTTTAAGAACGTCATTTCTACTTCTGGCCCCTCAAAACCTATTTCAACATAAGCCATGGAAGGGGGAGGGGGTTCTGTGATGTCTATAAGCTAACCCTTTGAACTTAAGTTGTCAGTCAAAATGACCAGTTATTACCAAAGGTGCGCAACTCCAGTTTAACATTAATGGCATGTTATCAGTATATTTACAAATTAAGAACTTTATACTATTATATTATTTATTTATATAATAAATTAATTGACTATAAATGGAAAACAATGTGAATCTGACATTCTTTAATAAATGTAAGATTGTAATTGTTGGCCCATGACTGTGGTAAAAGAAGAATAAAACACTTGGGTACAAGCTGTTATAGGTAAATAACCAAATGTGGGGTGGAAACACTGACCATTCATTATGTTCCTATTTTATGTTATATAAGATTTATATTAGCATGTTATACTTCAGGACATTTTATTTCTTATATAATATCTATTTTGGGATAATAATGCCGTATAATTCTGTGGCAGAAAAGAGCAGCCTCCTCCTGTAATTGAGCAGCAGTTCCCTGCCTGGACCGTCTGCTAATTAAATTCAAATATAGGATGATTCACCCAATCATTTTCATGCCTCGTGCTAAGCCAGCTCCATTATCGCACCAGGAGGAGAGGAACAGTGGGGGAGGGGGTAATCATGTGGAAACCTGAACGAGGACCGCTCCATGTCTCCATCTAAATCACAGAGAGGAAAACAGAGCAAAGGGAGGCGGGGGAGAAGCTGGGTTGGTGACTCATGCTCGCTGGATACCAGCTCACGTTTCTACCTGAGACACAAATAATCAAACTTAGAAAATGCAACAGATTAAAGCACAATATTAACTGAAATGAATGCACGACACATCGAACATCTGGAGTTGTTATAATAGCACTATTATGCTTAAAGTATTGTCATGTAAGAAAGCAAGCTTTTAGGATATTTATATGATTATTATTTGATATGATATGATATTTAATGGGACAATTAAAGAGCATTATCTAATTTATATACTTACACTTTATTGGCCAAAGGTTTGTGGACACCTTACCAGCACACCCACTAGAGTGCCTCCGTCACACAAATGAATCACACAGCTTTATACCATGCCTGTATTTGTTAAATAATAAGTGTTTTTTTTATTGCTACGTGGAAATGAAAGTGTATTAAGTCTGCAATTTGAGATGTTTGAATTTGAAAAATACTCTATTAGAGATTAACTGCGTCTCAACACAGCTTTTAAGTAGATTTAGTCCCTAATTATACTTTTAAAGAACTGAAACACTGGGACCAAATGACACACAGATTTACACAACCTTTTAAAAACTCTTACATTTTTTTTGCTCCAGTCATAGTTATGGCCAGCACTTACACTCACACACTGAGTCATAGGGCCATGAATAAATTTTATTAGTCACTCATTCAACATAATGGAGAAAAAGCTTCTCAGCCTTGAGGTTAAGTGACTTGGTTTGCTGTTAACAACATCCGCTTTTATTTATAGATCACTCGGAGAACAGCCATAACATTAAAACCACTGATTGGTGACGTTAAAACCGTTGATTAGCTTGTTACAAGGGTACCTGTCAAGGGGTGGAAAACATAGGCGGTTAGTGAACGGTCAGTTCTTGAAGTTGATGCGGTAGAAGCAGGAGAAATTGCCAAATTGAGATGCTAGATGACTGGGTCAGAGCAATAACCAAAACAGCATGTTATTTGAGTTGTTACCTGGTATGCAGTGGTTAGTACCCACCAAACGTTGTCCAAGAGAAGACAGCCAAGCGAAATCATAAGAACCTAATGCTAACTAATGCACACCGGGAGCGCATGTGGTTACAAAGCTGCAAACCAGTCAGGGTCATACATGCTGACCCTGTCCACCGCTAAAAGTACAACAAAGTAAGAATCAGATACAATGCTGTCAATTAAAAATTCAAATTTTTAATATTTGTCGAATTAATAGTAAATTAGAATGTCATGGAAAAGTTCATTTATTTCAGTAATTCAACTCAAATTGTGGAACTCGTGTATTAAATCAATTCAATGCACACAGACTGAAGTACTTTCTGAGGTTCTTTTAATTGTGATTATTTTGGCCGCATTTAACATGATCTTCGACCTTTGTTTCCAAATTAAATACAAAACTTGCTCTCATCTGAAAAGAGGACTTTGGACCACTGGGCAAAATGTGCCCAAAGTCATCACAATTAAAAGAATCAAAGAGTTAAAGTACTTCAGTCTGTGTACATTGAATTTATTTAATACACGATTTCCACAATTTGAGTTGAATTACTGAAATAAATGAACTTTTCCACAACATTCTAATTTATTGAGATGCCCCTGTAGATGATTTTGAATGACAGGTCAGTTTGTGTGATTGTAATACATTACGTTGTCTGTTATTTACATTTATATTTACAGCATTTAGCAAATGCCCTTATGCAGTGCGACGTACAAGCGTTCTTTAAAGTCTCCATCAATGAATATTTCAATTCCGCTTTGCTATATCACTACAATGTGCACTAAATCCAAACCTAGCCTCTGTTATGCTGTAGGTGTATATACTTTTGTTACTCATTCAACTTGCATGCACATTTAGGAAATTTTATTTTAACTACAGATAATTGTTTGAAATTGTTTGTTCACTTTAAAAAGGTCACATCATTTCATTTCAATAAAAATGTGAGCCATGATTTGGTTTATATGTGCTTGTTGCGATTGCTTGCTTGCGTAATCAAAAAATAACTTGAATTTTCCTGATATGTAAGAAATAAATTTAAATTTGTTTTTTTAGACAGTTTGACCACACTAATCAAAACTATGCCATGAATCAATGAAAGAAGCTGGTCTGGACTGAATGACATTTGCCAGTCTGTGGACAAACAAGCGTAATCTATGGAGAGCCCAACTCGTCTACAGGACTTGAAGGATCTGCTGATAAACTCTTTTCTCCGAGTCAAATGGGAAATCTGTGTAGAAATCTAGTTGCTGCGATCAGCAAAAAAATCATTTATTCTGTCACTACTAAATAAATGTGATAAGAAACTCCCACCTGTTTTTTTACAGAATTAAAAATTAAATTAAGGCAGGGAGACATGCAGTGGGATTCACAGTAAGTGAGACAATGTAAATGGCATAATTTTCAGGATTCTCTCCCTTTGTTTTTCTTTGTGTTTTCTCTCTTCCTTGCATCGAAAATCCACTATTTCTATGAATGAGTGTCATGCACACTCTCTGCTCCCTGCAGGAGGCAGCTGTTGCCATGGAAGCCTGTCACCTGACTGTGTCCTTGCCAATAGGGATTCCCTGTTCGCAACTGGATATGGAAGAAGAATACTTATGAGGATTTCTGTGTGAATTTTGCAGGCATGTCACGTGAGCGTGCGGGTCAGGGGTGTATTTTTAGACGTGCAGGCAGGATGGTGTTTGCATCTGCTCAGCAGTCCATGCAATTGATTCAAGTATATTTGATCCGGTGTCTGTATGTATAGGGAGGATCCTTGATTGATGCTCTGGATAGGGGGATGACTCACGCATGAGTCACAAAGAGAAAGACAATACTTTAACTCCTTGAGATATTCAGTGAATATATATATATATATATAGATAGATAGATAGATAGATAGATAGATAGATAGATAGATAGATAGATAGATAGATAGA
>JAOUQX010000017.1:11232853-11245972 GCA_028566295.1 Liobagrus marginatus | reverse complement strand
CACACACACACACACACACACACACACACACACACACACACACACACACACACACACACACACACACACACACGTTTCAGATTCAATAGTTATTTAAACAAAGTACTGTTTCCCTGCTGCTGATATTTACTACAAATGAACCTTTTCAAGGTGACTCAGGTTTTTAATGTTGTTTCGTTTAAGCTCACCAAACAGGTCAAAATAGTTTTTAATTTAATATGCTTACTGCATAGGGTATAAGGCAGAATTACTAAGGCCCAGGAAAAGTAAAACACTGGCAATAATTGCACTAAGGGCTACAACATGAAAACACTAGCTCTTCAATAGTGCCCACAGAATCACTCATGCACTTAAGTAACAAACACAACAAACAACACAACACAACAGGACCTGCTATAAAAATAATACTGCAAAGCTAGGTTTAATTTTTCCTCTAATACCACCACCACATTAGTTTGCAAGATGCTATAATCGTATTTATTTATGAACTCTTTTATTTGACGTATTAGTGTCATATGTTTTATGTGTGGAGCATTCAGGAAACAGCAGTCAGAGAGACTGCTAGTCCAGACCTCAGCTGGACTATTTTATAATGAGAACTTTAATTAATTAGACACACTGATTACTACGTGACAAAGATGCTCTGACCTTGCTGACCGCCCAGCAGTCTCTCGATGCCTTTTATCAGCTTGTGACGGTGACCGTAGGCATTGATGCCGATCTCCTTCAGCTCTTCGTGGCCCATGTCAGCCAACACGTCCAGAGTGATCTATGAGACAAAGTCGATCAAATTCAAAAACCCAGTCGCTACACGTAGCTTATTATGCAGATGATTCAGAACCCGAACGTGGTAAAATGTCAGAAAGCGGATTAAACTGTGTGACGCACAAGACACCCGTATTGCATGTCCCTGTGGTAATCGATCTGAAAAATGCCTCCTACACACCCGGATGAAGATTTATTATTAAAGATTGCTGTGGTGAAAAGCAGAGTGAGATGAAAGCCTGAAGAGGAGAGTGACGCTAAGCCGGAGTGAGATAAGGCAGCAGAATGTCACTGATGTGGCACTCCTCCAGATTGAATTTTTTTTTCCTTTATTCAGTCCACATGAGTCTCAATCAGCTTTCCCTTAGACCCTGTGATTTCAGAACATCCCAGTTATGAGATAAGCCTGTTAAGAATCTTTCAGCTCAGATACTCTTTCTCTCATCAGCAGCAGAATACTGCACACGGAGATGCTCATGTTGATGTTATGGCAGGAAAATGTATCATTTCTATTTTATTGTATTAGTAGCAGTAGTACTGATACTACAACACGTAAGGAGAAGTAGTGATATTATTAAATTATATTACTTATCTTTTTGTGCAATTATGCGTATCATAATTCAGAGGTTTGAGGCAACATGTTGGGGGTTCACGAAACAACAAATGCAGCATGTTGAAAAGATCACTGAAATTATTTCTTAGGGAACCCTTCCAATTAAACACTTATGAACGCATTTTGTCTGTTTTTGACTATGGCTGCAATAGCAATACCACAATAGCAAGAAGTATCCATCAGTGTATGTGTGTCTATTCAGGTCGAAAAGCAGTCAGCATGTGGTGCTAGGACTTGCTGACTGTTCCTCAACCTCACTCCAATATAATAATCTTGATCAAATTTCAATTCAAACTAGTAACCTTCTTTAATAAACTATTTTAAAGACCCTACACCAGGTAGTTGGTAACAGCTGCACACGTGTGCGTCCCAATGTCGTTCTGATCACCATTGGCTGATTTGGAAAGAATTTATTTGCAAATTAGGGTAGAAAATACGTATTCGGACACCTACAAACAAGCAAGATTTCTGGCTCTCACAGACCTGTACCTTCTTCTTTAAGAGGCTCCTCTGTCTGCACTCATTACCTGCATCAATGGCACCTGTTTGAACTTATCAGTATAAAAGACACCTGTCCACAACCACAAACAGTCACACTCCAAACTCCACTATGGTGAAGACCAAAGAGCTGTCAAAGGACACCAGAAACAAAATTGTAGACCTGCACCAGGCTGGGAAGACTGAATCTGCAATAGGCAAGCAGCTTGGTGTGAACAAATCAACTGTGGGAGCAATGATTAGAAAATGGAAGACATACAAGACCACTGATAATCTCCCTCGATCTGGGGCTCCACGCAAGATCTCCCCCTGTGGTGTCAAAATGATCAAAAGGACTGTGAGCAAAAATCCCAGGACCACACGGGGGGACCTAGTGAATGACCTGCAGAGAGCTGGGACCAACATAACAAAGGCTACCATCAGTATCACACTACAATGCCAGGGACTCCGATCCCGCAGTGCCAGACGTGTCCCCCTGCTTAAGCCAGTACATGTGCGGGACCGTCTGAAGTTTGCTAGAGAGCATTTGGATGATCCAGAAGAGGATTTTGAGAATGTCATATGGTCAGATGAAACCAAAATAGAACAGTTTGGTAGAAACACAACTCGTAGTATTTGGAGGAGAGAGAATGCTCAGTTGCATCCAAAGAACACCATAGCTACTGTGAAGCATGGGGGTGGCAACATCATGCTTTGGGGCTGTTTCTCTGCAAAGGGACCAGGACGACTGATCCGTGTACAGGGCAGAATGAATGAGGCCATGTATCGTGAAATTCTGAGTGCAAACCTTCCATCAGCAAGGGCATTGAAGATGAAACGCAGCTGGGTCTTTCAACATGGCAATGATCCCAAACATACCGCCCGGGCAACGAAGGAGTGGCTTCGTAAGAAGCATTTCAAGGTCCTGGAGTGGCGTAGCCAGTCTCCAGATCTCAACCCCATAGAAAACCTTTGGAGGGAGTTGAAAATCCGTGCTGCCCAGCGACAGCCCCGAAACATCACTGCTCTAGAGGAGATATGCATGGAGGAATGGGCCAACATACCAGCAACAGCGCGTGCCAACATTGTGAAGATTTACATGAAACGTTTGACCTCTGTCATTGCCAACAAAGGATATATAACAAAGTATTGAGATGAACTTTTGATATTGCCCAAATACTTATTTTCCACCATAATTTGCAAATAAATTCTTTCCAATTCAGCCAATGGTGATTGTCTGTATTTGTTTTCTCATTTTGTCTCTCATACAGTAGTTGAGGTCTAACTATGATGACAATTACAGGCCTCTCATCTTTTTAAGTGGGAGAACTTGCACAATTGGTGGCTGACTAAATACTTTTTTGCCTGTGTGTGTGCGTGCGTATAAAATAGTCTTTCATGACATGCCCTGTGGGGATCTTAAACCAATTACCTTACAAAAACCTTACTCTGATTGCAGTGATGCCGTATTATTTTAATACTTAAAACTAGTGGTGAAGAGTCATTGTGCTATGATAAGTTTCATTTTATAGAAGCCTAATTAAACTCACAATGGGAAACATTATGTAATTGATTTCAATGGCAGGGGTTCAGCTCAGTTAAGCTCATGACCTCACTGAAGCTACTAGTGCAGCACGCAGCAGAGTGACAACAAACAAACGGGAGCTGTTTCACGCTCACATGGAAACTTGCTCTCTTCATCTATGTGCAAATGAATGGCCAAGCCAGACTCGGTGTGGTTAACTCCGAACCAAAGACCTTCAGCGTTCCACGCAACATGATGACAAGCATCATGGCGAGACCAATCAAGCAGAGCACTGAAACAGTGGTCCGTTGCAGCAAAAATGGGTGGAAATGACAGAGCAGCGATGCTACAGCACGAATATGAGAACTGAATTTGCATAGCTTTAAAAACCATGTTCATATCTTCATAGAGAGTTGATCTTCCAACCTGCTCCCTCTCGAAAATGTCTCGAAGATGCTCGAGGCCCAGGCTCTTCAGGAACTGGCTGATGTTCATGTCCAGAATGGTAACTATAAAAATAAAGAAAAAAACAGAAAAAGAAGTCTTATAAACCTTAGACATGATTCAATATTACAAATTCTAAAATCAACGGCCGATTTCCCGATTTCAGTCTCGAGGTCAGCTTTCATTTGCATTTTCATTTCGATAACTCTCGAATATCTTTCACCCTTTATGATATTCTTTATGCTCAACGGTATCTTCCACTTCAACACTGAAGACATGCCGCAAGCATAAACGCATTGTTTTGGTAAAAGCTGTGTGGGCGAATCAAGTGAGTGAGTGCCTGCCCCCCCCCCAACCCTTCTCTTTGATCAACCTTAATATGTGCTTCATCTAAGTTAAGCCCTATCCATATAACTTTTCATTCTGTAGAAACCGTCCTTATAAACAAATTCAACTTCCCAGTGTTTACAGCAGGGGTCTCCAACCTTTTAGAAACTGAGAGCTACTTCTTGGGAACCAATTAATGCCAAGAGCTACCAGTTTGGTATTCAGTTCTGAAAGAACAGATCTGCTCAATTTACCTTTAATTATGTTATTATTTATAATTAATGTTATTCATATATGTGGAGACACTGCTCACGTTAATGATTTCTCACTATAATAATTACATATGAATAATTATCAGCAATGATTGAACAAAGTAGGAAACAGATAAATAGCAATATGCAACACTATTACTATAAATCTCTAAGTAATTATATTTCCAAAATTTATATTAATTTCATATTCATATATATTCATATAAATTTCATATATATATATATATAAAAAGTTATAGTAATGCCTGATTTAAAAAAGAATAGCAATGCAAAATATAGATGCAGTTCACTGGTAAGTGGTGTTATGGTGGGCTATTTTTAAAACGGGCCCGCGGGCTACTCATGTGATCCTTGCGGGCTACCCGGTGCTCGCGGGCACCATGTTGGTGACCTCTAGTTTACAGGCTAACACTCCAATCTCCCTGATGTAACAGGTTGTGGTGAATGCCCTTTCTTACTCTCTCCCTCCTTCCTCTCAGTCCCTGTGGCTCCGTCTGCAGGCCCTGACGCGCCGGCCGCTGAGAGCTCAGCCAACGGCCCGGCCAGGTTATCGATGCTGCTGGCAGCCGACAGGCAGGACGGCGTGGAGGCGGGTGAGATCACGGTGGCGCTCACCACTGTGGCCTGAGGTTTAAAGCAGCTGGGTAGGGCATCAGGAGGCATGGCGTCAATCAAAAGCGCCCGGATGTCATCAGCCTATGACACAAACAGATTTACACACCAGCATTATTTAATCTATCTGTGAAAGACATATATGTGGAGCGCAATTAACATTTCTGGACGGAGTCGCTAGTGTAAGACCGAACAATTAGTATAAAATGAAGGATATCAGGACCTAACTTGATATACAGGCGCCTTTCAATAAATTAGAACGTCATGGAAAAGTTCATTTATTTCAGTAATTCAACTCAAATTGTCGAACAATTCAGCAAACAAATAATACTTCATAAGACCAATAAAAAACATTTTTAGTGAATTGTTGACCTTCTGGAAAGTGTGTACGTTTACTGCACATGTACTCAATACTTGGTAGGGGCGCCTTTTGATTTAATTACTGCCTCAATTCGGCGTGGCATGGAGGTAATCAGTCTGTGGCACTGCTGAGGCGGTATGGAAGCCAAGCTTTCTTTGACAGTGGCCTTCAGATCATCCGCATTTTTTTGGTCTCTTGTTTCTCATTTTTCTCATGACAATATCCCATAGATTCTCTATGGTGTTCAGGTCTGGTGAGTTTGCTGGCCAGTCAGGCACACAGTGCCACAGACTGATCGCCTCCATGCAATGCTGAATTGAGGCAGTAATTGAAGCAAAAGGAGCCCCTACCAAGTATTGAGCACATGTACAGTAATCGTACACACTTTCCAAAAGGCCAACAATTCACTAGTTTTCATTCAGTTTTTGTTAAATGTGGACAGAATCATCACAATTAAAAGAACCAACGAGTTAAAGTACTTCAGCCTGTGTGCGTTGAATTTATTTAATACACGAGTTCCACAATTGGAGTTGAATTACTGAAATAAATGAACTTTTCCACAACATTCTAATTTATATGAGATTCACCTGTAGTGAGGTTCCGTAAAAATGAAATCTAATTAAAAAGTGATGTAAAGGAATATGTGGACCATTTGGGGATATACTAATGGAGGGAAATAGAAAGCTTATCAATAGCAGGTGGTAACAGTAACTCCAACATACTGCTTATGGGCTTAGAACAGCACGTTTTATTTCTTAGCTACAATTACATTCTTATACATTATTAAAGATTATCTGTACAGTTCGAGCCCTCAATGTACTAAAATAAAATAAATGACTATGCTGGTGCTTTAGCATAATCATCAGTATTATCGAGTTTTGCTTAATGCAAAGTCGTACATTAATTTAACGAATTCGACTCATTACTTTCAACCTGAACTGCATTATTTTAGGTGAATGCAAACGCACGTGTCAGCGTTATGCAAAGCCAGTTCTCATATAAACTCTTTGGCAGTAATAAGCAGACAGTATTTATTGTGCCCCGTAAGTATATATAAAAGAAATAGACAAATTGCGCTAGCATGAAGTGTGTTTAACTCTAATAATAAGGGTCATTGTGTATGGGGACATCTGAGCCACCAGCACCTGCAGTATTTCTCAAACAAACATGAGGGCATGTGTGCTAGTCTGTGGGGCAAGACAAATGCCCGCGGAACTGTCCAGGGATTAAGTACCATCTGCACAGGTGGCTTGAATACATTTTTAAATAATCGACATTTTCATTTATTTATTTAATTTAACCCTCTCCTGTGAATACAGATCTGCTTTCAGGAGAGTCTACAAAATCTTTGCCTTATTTTGAATTATTAGCCTTATTTTACATACATGTTTTATACGTTTTCCAAACGATCTAAATGCTGTTAGATCATGCATAAATAATTGATGCAGTATTTATACTAATTTAACAATAGAATTTTTGGATTTGTTAACGAATGCTGCATCACAAGGACTTGGCATATCCAGACCTTCAGAATACCGGCTTTTATTGCCCAACAGGGTGCGGTCATTAACAGGGACTGACATTTAAAGCAACAAAACCCAGTTTGGTTTTGTTCGGAGTCATTTAGAATTCCACTGACGAGTGAGTTGGTAAATCTGAAAGCGTTGCGTGTTTCAATATGCATTCGATGTTCACTCAATGCTGTTGGACGGTTGAGGCTGAAGCTACATGTAACCTCATAGTTACATTTAATGTGACTGACTGTCCATAGATCAAAAAGCACAGGTTGTCATGTTTCTGAGTAAGCGTAAAGTGTAAACCCGGTTGTCCGTATAGACATTACTGCTTGGAAGCGTGGACAAAAATGTTACATAAACCTCTTTTAACAGAAACCTGTAAATATTAGTTTCTAGCTGTTACATAACACCTTTTTACAAACCAATATACGAAGGCAATGCCTTTGTTCAGAATGATCAGAAACCGTGGCACTTTGTGTTTCCGTAGTGGCTACATTCATGCAAAAGGATTATTTTTAAGATAGTTCTTTAGGCGTGTTAGATTTGCTGAAGGTCACTAAATGAATGATTACAAAGAGTACACGAAGAAGGCTGTAAATAGGGTTATAAATAGCAGAATATTCTATAAAAAATAAATAAATATCATACTACCTGTTAAAAGGGGGTCTGAATTTCTGTACATGTGCATTATAGCTAGCTGTGGGAATAAATATAACAGCATCTATCACATGGGCATACTTCTGGCTCTACCACAGTAGGGCACAGTGCTTACACAAAGACGGACGACCTTCCTGATTTACAGACTGCTGAAAAAAGCCGGTAATAAAACCTGTAACAAGGCTAACGGGACAAATACTGTTTATGATCTGCCCTGGACATCTACTTCATTGTTGAAGTTTTTCCATCAGAATTACATCACTCCCTGTAAGAAGAGTCAAATGATTTTTTTTTTTTATGCTGATGATGATGATGCTGCTTGGGATTACCGTGGCGAGGTCGAGCGGTGTCTGCCCCTCCTGGTTTTTCATGGTGGGGTCGGCTCCATGTGCAAGCAGCAGGGCACACAGCTGGGTCCGTCCCTTTTGTGCCGCCTCATGAAGAGGCGTGAATGCCCACTTATCCGTGGCATTCACACACGTGTTGTACTTGATCAGCAGGGCCGCAATGTCCACGTGCTGATGGCAAAACAAGAGGCTGTGTTAGAATAACCCCTTTTGGACAGTATAAAACAGCAAACATCACCTATCCTTTTACGCAACTTTGGCCTGAATAAAACTAGATGGATGGATGGATGGATAAAGCTGATATTATAAAATAGTTTTGAAGTTTTAAATTAATAAAACTGACCAATATTTTGCCCAATTTTTAAATATGAAACAGTATTTGGGAAATAAATCAGTGCAGGAAAAAAAATTGAGCATAAATCATTTGAATTTGTTGTTTTTAACCTTAATCTACCTGGCACATCATGCAACCAAACACGGTTTGTTTTGTTCAGTATCAGGCAGACATAGAACCATACTTCATTTCACTTAGAAATGAAGTCTATACTGTGAACTTTAATTTGGAAATTCCAGCATAAAGCTAATTCGCACAAACACTCGTGGTCACGTTTTCACACGACAGCTTAATTTCTTCCGTGAGGGAAGTAGTGCGTCATGTTTTTGGGCAGACCGTTAAAAAAAAGTGAAACCCCGCGTCCTGCAGAAATCCGGTGGAATCAGACCGGATGATCAGTTGATGATGACGTTGAAACTCAAGTGAAGTGTTGAAGTGTTTCCAATTCTGTGCGCCACATGCATTAGCCAACGCTACGACTGGATTGAACGTAGTTAATAGTCAGTACAAGTTTGGACATAATCAGCCTGAAACAAAGGACAGCCAAGTGAACCACTGGAGAGGAAGCCACTGAATAATAGCTTCAGGACTCCTGCTGCCAATCAAACGGGTGGCAGGAAACAATCCAACTGTGTGCGCGTCTGTGTGTAAGAGTGTGGACATGCTGCCAGGTCTGCTACAACCCAGTTCACTTATATAACCAGCAAAATGTTGCCCAGTTAAGCAGCTTAATCACCAGGAACACACAGCAAAATGATCCGATGATAATATTATGCAAGTCTTTCGATGCGGTACATTTCAATACAGAAACAAGCTATTAACATAATGTTAGTGGGCATATGATTGTAAAAAAAAAACCTATAGCATATATCAGGTCAAAGAAGCTACTTTTTAAAGTAGGGCTGAAACAATTCCTCGAGTAACTCAAATGCAGACAATCATAGAGGAAAATGGTTTGCCTCGATGCTTCGTTTAGTTCATTTAACTACATACGGAGCACGGTGTTTCCCCACGGACCATTATTATTAAACTCAGGGCATGTAATAGAAACACAAAGGACCATCTGCTACAGAATGAAAACTCCGTACAGTGCGCGTTTACTATAAGATTTAACTGCCGTACCAGTCAAGTCCATGTAGCAGAGTCAACAAAAGCCAATGTTAGCATTCACATTTAGCCTAAATCAAAATGTCTTTTAATTATGGAAATATGTAGTGACTACTGAAAACCTTAAATCAATATACGGGCTCGTTATGATGTCCTCAATTAGCTAAGTTTAGTGAAACCCTAAGCAGCGATCATATTAATATTCTCTCTCTCCCACACACAAACACCTACACTCTCCTCTCAGTGATGCTTTGTACATGCTTACAATGGGTTTAGTTTTTACAGATATTATTGTATGGGATTACAGCAATAAAAATGGCACTTAAAAAAAAAAAAAGAATTAAGTTGCTCATTTTGAGAGACCCATTATATTTTCTCTTGAATATTTAGTGTTGCTAGAATTTCAACTACATCCTTTGATGCATCCAAAATATATTCGAGTGCAAAATGATCTGACCCTCCCTCACTGCACCCTCTTCGAAATAAAATTGCCCCAGCACTATTTTCTCCACCAAGGGAGGTTTGACAACTGCACGTATTCAAAATTGAATACATTTTACACATTTAAAACAAATATCAGACATTGGATACCTCCCTTAGCATTTTTTTTTCCTTGTAGTTTATAGAAAATCTGTCGACTCTGAACAAGCTGGCAAACTGGCACTCTATAGCTTGCCGTGGCATTTAATCAGCCCACCCACAGGGTTCCTGTAGCCAATCAGTATGCAGGAGCTCAGATCATGCGCTGTCTGATACAAACATTTCCTTTTTTTCTTTTTTTTTTTAAGAACTTGGCACCATCATCTGGCCTGGACTGTCACTAGCTACAGGGCTTCATCTCACGCTCAGTTCCAGAGCAAATCCCGCAGCAGATTGTTGCATTAAAAGTTGGGATGCTCACTACACTACAAAGGTCAGTGCACAGCTATGAGCTAAACAATCAGTAGCTATAGTAGCATGACCGGGAACTCTGAAGCTTGTGTGTGCGCGCATCGATGATACACATCAGCACTTGTTTTTTAGTAGCGGCGTGTTTGTTCATTGTGCACTTCCCTGCCAGGAGGAAAGGTTAACGTGATACCAGAAGCTGTGTTTTGAACAGCCATGTTGGATTTGTACACTCACTCCGTATGAGGCGGCGTTGTGGAGGGGAATGAGGCCACCTTTGTCCTGCGCATTCACGTCTGCGCCGTGCTCCAGCAGATACTCTGCTACCTCCAGGTTATTATAACCCGCTGTGGAAATCAAACATTTTGACACATGATCAGAATACAGATCTACAGAATCAGATGGGTGCAAGCAGAGCACAACGAGAGAGAGAGAGACACACACACACACACACACACACAGTGACTGCAGTAATGAAAATTTCAGCACACAACTTTATGTTCATGCAGCTGCACACATGTTCACATTCTCAGACACACAAACAATGCAGGTCACATTCTTTTTTTGCACTGAAATGATTCTCCTTTAAACAGTGACGACGTTACAGAGGGTTCTTACTCTAAACTCTGCTTTCCTACTTAAAGGCAACAAGCAAAACAAGAGGATTAACCAGGACATGAATGCAGACTTAAAAACCGCAATAAACTGTGAAAGAAAATGACTTTCCCGACAAAACCGTTTGTAAGTTTTAACTTTTGTCTAACACCGCTGACACTTTGCCTGGTTACCTGCCAGGTGGAGTGGGGTGGAGTTGCGTCCCTGTGTGTCTCTGCAGTTGATGTTCTCGGGGCTACAGAGCTTTTGCACGCGAGCCAAGCAGCCTTTTTTCGCGGCGTCCAGCAGGGCGGCGTCTCCCCGCAGCAGGTCCTGGATGTCCGTGTCGCCTTCCTTCACCATGTCTAGGGGCGTGTTTCCGTCACGGTTCTTCTTTGTTGGGTCGGCGCCGTGCTGAAAGACATAAGCAGCCTTTGACTTGGAAAATAATGCACAATAAGAGTCATAGTCATCTTAATTAGAATAAATAAGGGAACAGAAGGAGGGTAGGCAGAAAAGCTATCCTATAAACAAACTTGCTAATCTTATCTGAATTTTTATAAAGTCTATGATTTACTTAGATAAAAATAGCCAAAAAAAGATAAGCGTAAAGAAAAGCACAAAAGATCATTTAGAATAAAAAAAAATCTAAATCCACAACACACTACAAATAGTTATAGTAACTATATAATAACAGACATACTTAAAGACATTATAAGAATTCCTATAATCTACAGCTAACAATAAACCGATGTTTTTTAATGAAGGAGTCATTTATTCAGTATTTAAGGGATCTACAGAGAGAAAAGGTGAGGCTGATCAGCTGCAATGATCACAGGAACTGTCCTGATTCGAGGGTGTTCAAGAACATTAAAAGTAACTAAATAATATAATCAGATAAAAAGGATGAGGGGCTGTAACCCTAATAAAAAATACAAGTTGTTTTT
Organism: Liobagrus marginatus; assembly: GCA_028566295.1. NCBI lineage: Eukaryota > Metazoa > Chordata > Actinopteri > Siluriformes > Amblycipitidae > Liobagrus > Liobagrus marginatus. The sequence goes on along the minus strand of JAOUQX010000017.1, from coordinate 11,234,185 downwards.
GTTTGCCCTATATGAGCACCAATAAAGCTCTAGGATTTTTATGGATGACAGAAAGCCGCACTGTGTCGGCACATCAGTGTGACGTCCATGAAGCACCATTTGTGCTTTAGGAAATAAACCACACCCAAACATAACAGTTAACACGCTACACAGACTAGACCAACAAATGTTTACGCTTTATGTCCAAGTTTTAATATAATAGGATATCAGATCGTAACAGGTTAAGTTAGATTTCTCTGAGCATGAAGAATTGGAAAGCGGTGTGGAGGTGAAAAGGGCTACGGTGAGGGGATGAATGTAGCAAGCAATAAAACTGGCTCATCAAAAATCATAAGCTGAGCTTTCCATGAAGCTTTCCTGCTAAGGTCAAAGGTCGAGGATGTGCTCAGGTGTTCTATAAGTTTTCATTTGAATTAACCAGAGAAAAAGAAGGTGCTGAAGTTACACAGCTGTGTGTGTGTGTGTGTGTGTTGCACTATACCTTCAGAAGTAGTTTGCAGATCTCGTATTTGCCCTTGGCAGCAGCTTCGTGCAGCGGAGTAAACTTCCACAAGTCGGCCACGTTCACCGATGCACCGTGTCTCACCAGCAGCTCGGCCACTTCGTAATGCCCGTATGAGCAGGCGTTGTGCAGCGGCACCAGGCCTCTGTTACACACACACACACCGAAACATCACCATTTGATTACTGTTCACATGCTAAATTGCACAGGACACGCACAGGTCTACTAAAAGCCTTTTTTTCCCCCTGTAAGATGATGTTCAACATTTATACTAGAAGTGCCCATTGTAATTCATGACAGTCTGAGGTGAAGCTCTACGCATTCAGGTCCTCTTTCTGCAAGTGTAAATGTAAAAAAGAAAATGACAAGGGACCATTTTTTAATAACATTAAAAAAAAATCTGTTGCTAACAAATTGTGGCGTAGGAGAAATGAACTTCAAAGCAAAAGTATTCTAGAGGTGAGCTAGATTTCACGTTACTGCAAACACAAGTCCTGGTGATCTGAGGGGCTTGTGAGGAGTGTGGTAACAGTGCAGCTCTCTAGTAGAAGGCTTAAACAGAGTTCCATGCCTGGACAGAATCCTCCCCCACTCACCCTTTGTCTTTGGCGTGGACGTCTGCGCCGTGATGCAGCAGGTACTCGACCACCGCCACGCGGTTGTAGCCTGCCGCGAAGTGCAGCGGCGTCGAGTGACGGCCCTCCAGATCCCTGCAGTTCACATTCTGAGTGGAGCAAAGTTGCTGTAGAACGAGTGCGCACGCACGCACGCACACACACACACACACACACACACACACACACACACACACACACACACACACACACACA
>JAOUQX010000017.1:11197157-11208615 GCA_028566295.1 Liobagrus marginatus | reverse complement strand
ATATGTTTTTATATGGTATGATTTCAATATAACATGTTAAAAGTAAGTAATATTAGTGAATATTGGCTTTATTTTCAAAGTAATGTATTTGGTTGAACGGAACGAATTAACGAAGTTTCTATTCATTATTATGGGAAAACATGTATCGGTATACGAACGTTTCAGTGTAAGAGTAAAGTCCCGGAACGGATTAAATGCGTAAACCAGGGTACCACTGTATAAACAGTGTATGCGTTTTTTCTACAACGCGCTATAAACGTTAACAACTAACCAGGAAGACGGCAGGATAAAATTAACAAGTTATTCCGTTTGGTTATAACATGTATTTAAGTTGTGGATCCAGCTTTAGAGCTGAGCTCAGATCTTTAGTTTAGCGCATACGTCACATGCTAATAGTTATTTTATAAACATAAAATGTTTGGAAACAGGAAATGTTGGGAAAATGGATGTCCACTAACGGCGCAGCACTTCAGAAATAAATGCACTTACCTTCATTACTTCTGAAAGTATTAATTCCGTTTATAAATGTTGCTGATATCGAAATACGCCGATACGACAGATCTTTCTTAAATTCCTTTTATTTATTTTAGTTCAGTTCTCCAGTGTGCGCGGACGCAAGAATAGACCATCGCGTTGAGGTGGCTGAAGAAATTGCCAGTTCGTAATTCCGCGGAGCACACGTCTCATACATAATTTGCGCTTGTATTTTAATTTAATTACTACACATAGTAAAGATAGAATTTATATTAATTCAAGTTAAATTGTAGCGCAGTTGGTGGTCACTGCTTCTCTTCTATACAGTGCAGAGCAGTGCAAGCATGACCTGTGTTGCCAGATTGATGTTAAAGCCTCATCATGTGATTTTTTTTAATTACCAGTAGTTCAATCACCAATTACTGGTGTTAAAAGGAAAAAATATTTTATTTGAATTTGGATTTTTCTAATAATTATATTTATGCTCTGTGCTTGTGCACAATGTAATAATGGGTTCTGATTAATTATAGCGCTCTTGTTTTGTATATTTTGGTCTAATATAAACAAGGTCTCTTTAGATTTCTTGATTATATGATGAATTTGAATCGCCATGAGCCAAAGAATCAGAAGCGACAGAAATATTAGTTTCTAGGTGTGTTTTATGCAAATCTCTTATTACTACAAAGGCTACAAATTGGACTTGACCCCGATAATTGCTGCTTGCAGCTACATATTTTTCTGAGACTGATTCTGACGAATTGACTGCTACACATGCACGATTGTTTTATTTCTGTAGTAATTCATTAAAATGTCTGTCATAGTTAGAGCAAAAAAACTTTAGGACATTACTTTATTTCCTCAATTTAATTCTGCTGTGGAAAGTAGGCTGGGCTTCCAGGTTTCAATACTTTATTTATCCCGGTGGGAAATTGTGTTTTTGTTTTTTTACCCTGGCTCCAAGTCGGGAAATGTGCATGAAAATAGAATATTGTATAAAGAGAAAGAAAATTAAGGCCTTGAATTAAATTACACTTGAATAAAATGAAAAAAAAATAGTAAGACTACACTAAATAACTATGCAAGAAAAGTTATTGCACAGAAGGATGTTATTACGATGTGTATTAATTACGGTTGCCCGCTCTACGCCGTTCTTATTTAGGAGAAAGGCTGAACGGTCTGGCAATATAAAGGAATCCGAGGAAAGGTCAGTGATATTGTGGTTATACTGTAATATCACTAGGGTTGGGAGAAAAAATTGATTCGTAGATGCACGTAGACGATTCTGAATCGATTCACAACTTTCAAAAAATCGATTCTCAATCTTAATTGATGGTTGTTGTTAATGGTAAATGTTAATGTTGACGGAACCCAAAATGCGGCAAGTGCAGCGTCTGGACATTGTGACGTGGCACATAACATAACACACACCTGCGCGCGATGGTGGAGCGAAAAAATCAGAGCGGCACTTTCTGCATTAAAAGCACGTTGGCTTCTATAACGCTGAGGTGGAAAATAACATGGACACGCTGTTTTACTGTCTGAGGAATTTTCACACTGAACACATGCACTGTTAAATAGATTGTTATGCTAGCCTAGGTGTTAACATTATAACAGTGTTAAATAATATTTTATAACAGTGTTAAAAGGCATGATGGGCAAATCAAAGGTAATAGCTCTGGTGCAGCTTTCTCTGATTAATATTCATGACACTTAAATGACTTCAGTCAGTAATAGTTATTTAAGGGAAAGCTGTTTAACAAGGACAAATTTTAGGAAAGATGACCTGTTGGCACAGACACTGGTTTCTCCTGGGGTACACCCAAAAAGAAATTATGAATTTCAAGTGGTCAGAATAAATAACCTGAATGTGCAGTAATGTGTGCTGCATCTACTTTACCTTTAATCATTAGTCAGCTTTAACCTAAATTTGTTAGGAAATATTGTGGGGAGCTATAAGCAAATGATAACTTCAAGAACATGTATTAAAAAATAAATAAAGTCTTGTTCTTTCCCAACACAGCCGTTTCCTCATTATTTCTACATAAAATATTTCTTTCTGTCCGTCCATCCGTCCGTCCACCTACCTACCTACCTACCTACCCATCCATTCACCAATCCATCAACATTCCCGTATATAAAGAGAACAAGCAAGAAAAGACCTAGGTTGTTACAGTCTCTCTACCAGCCGTTTCATTAAAATTCCCAAAGAAAACAAAGTCTATACTTCAAATATGCGAGCTAGATGAACATTACAGCTTGCTTGAAAGAGAATGTCAAAAAAGAGAAACGCATAAAAAAAAAAGATCCAGGCTGCTTCAGGACTTCACAAATCGATTTTATTTATTTATTTATTTATTTTGTACACCTTTCAGATTTTCTGTTGATGCTTTTGTGTCGTATTTAAAGGTCATTAATAGCATGAAAGGTGAGTTGAGAAAGACGACGAACTGAGAAACCGAGTGTGCACCAGACTGTATCGACGAAAATGGTTCAGGAATTTCTTGCTACCTGTCAATATTATGCCAGCAAACAAAACAAAAACAGCATGCGTTTGATCCAGTAAGCAGGCTTTGACAGATAGAAAAACATAACATGGTGCTGCATGTTTAACTGTAACCAACACTGAAAGAGAGCAGATAATTTATGAGCCGCATAGAGACTCCTCAGCCTCAGACGTACCTTCTCATTCGGTGATAAACTTTTGGTTGGCTTAACCTGCTTGATCATAATCATTTTCCAGTTTTCATTTTCCAGACGCTTAAAGATAGAATGTGGTGTTGGAAGGGACTACATGTTTAGCAAGTGATATCTATTTAGCATGGTTGGTCTCGGTCAGTAAACAACGTGTGCAATTTGAGACACTTTTACAGATCTTTGCTCCGTGAAACACCGAGGAATTATCTTCCTGACATTGATGTCGTTAATAAAAAACTGTATTCTTTATCAGAGCTTTAAAACTTTACAAAACAAGTAACAATTTGAGAGCCACAACACTAACAACAAGCTACTTGTTTGGAGACAAAGCTAGCTGAGAGTCTGTCTGCCATGCTTTCCCCCCCCCCTCTAGAACTCTAGTAAAGGTACGTAGCACGCGTTAATGCTCATGGGTTCTGTGGTGCATTGTGGGATTTACTAGAAAGCAAGATTTCCAGTGCACTGGAAGGATTTTGTGATTGAGAGAAAAGCCCTTAAGAGAACAGACACTGGTCAGTCCCCTGACTACAGAAGCAAGAAGCTGATTGAGATTAATGGCAATTAGTTTGTGGCTAAAATAAATGTTAACATGAAGTAGCTCATGACTTTCACACTGCAGAGCAAATGCACAGAGGTTTAAAAAAAAAAAAAAACCCCGGTAGTAAGTATGGAAGTCTTACATGTTGAATGTTATGTATCAAACTGGGACCTTTTTTGATCATATGTGCACTCATCGAAGATTAGTTTAGGTTCCTCAGGACTTACACGGCAAGATCCGAATTCTCTGCCAATATTTTCTCAGTCTGGCACAGGGGAAAATAAACATCTATCCATAACCACATTTGTTAGTGTCAGGAGAACGCTTTGCAGTAAGCTGCACTAACTTCACGCTTCAGGAGGTCACTCGCACTATAAGCTGTTGAATTTCCCTCAGCTAGAATGAGTGACCGTTGTACCACATTATCCCCTCATGCCTTTGGTGTGTCTAACGTCCATTTCACTTCTGTTTGAAAGTTTGTCAGGCTGAATTGCACAATTGTAATGAGAACTGATTGGAGGCCAGCTGGAGCTTTCATAAAAGCGGATTTGCATGCTTGTTAATGCAACACCGAGGCGCTGATGAAAGGTTTAAATGCGAGTTAATCCGTTCCACCGCGAGCTCGTCTCAGGTAAAGCATCGCTAAATCACTTCGGAATGATCATTAAATCAGAGTAATAACTTCAGATAAAACCACGGAGAGTCGCTTCCTAGTGAGCTTCGTGTTGGTTCAAAATCTAATAACCAGCGACAATCTGATGTGCCCATGCACTTGAGGACAATCCCTGTCTTGAAATGTCAAGCGTGGGGTTAATCATAGGTTTTGATGAGGATTTATTTCACCTCCTGTGTTTCTTGGAATGCATGCAAGCGCCGCTAAATATAAAGCTTGGTTAACTTGAGCTGCACGCTAGCAAGCGTTGATTGTATACCACTGTGGGGCTATGAGGTGAGGGACATTTACTATACTGCGATCATTATATCAGGGGCTAACCCAGCCCTACAAGGCACAAGAACTTCTCACTAGTGTGTGGAACTGAGAAAAATGAATTTAGGGTGATTTTTTTTTAAAGTTATTGTAAAAACAACTAATTGTCTTTTTAAAAAAAAGAACAACAGGATTGGCTCAAAATTCATGATAAAGGCGATTCGGATCTTGAACGCTCTGAAAATATCAGTAACTCCTTTTCGACCAAAACCAAAAATTAACCAAATTTTAACCAAACCAATTAACCGTTTTTTTTTCTGCCTTGGCACAGCAGAAATGGCCTTTTAGAAAAAGCTGAGAGACTTGAGGGATGTAACAATTTGACTGTTTCCCAATACCACTCATTAGTAAATACGTTGAAAATTCAAATAGACAGACAGATAGATCGATAGATAAGACAGCCCTCCCTTCCTCCAAGGGTGCAGGGAGTGCTAGTGGTTCAGTGTGTGCTGACTGATGCAGCCTTCCATATCATGATTCTACTTGTTGATGCAAGACGTGGCCTAATCTTGACAATGAAGCGCACGAGGTTACACACAACTGCTCTGTTTCTGGCCAAGACTAACACCCAAGATGTGATGCAACTCTGAGTAAACGTGGAGAGAACACGGATGAGAAGGGGATTGAAACAAATGGGGAGGGTGGAAGGGGAGAGAGCATGAGAGGGGGGGGGGGTTGCTGCGAGAGAGTCTTGCTGCGTTCATCAACAAAAACATCACTGAGCAGCATCACTACAATGAGTACGGACTGAGCAAGAGAAAGAGAGAGATCAGTCTGCCTGCTTTCACAAAAGCATCAATGATATATATCCAATAAAAGGATGAGAGAGAGAGAGAGATGCATACAAATCCACACGCACAGCATGCAATCATCCACAAAACATTTATCAGGCAATGGGCAGCAATGAGTGAGAGTAAGACAAAGAGGATGTGTTGACTCACCGGTGAGCACGGCTTTAGCTGACGGCTCGGCCAGGTCCAGCGCTGATTTGCCGTCGGTGTTGCGGATGTTGGCGTCGGCGCCGTGCTGGAGCAGCACTGTACAGGGGAAACACAGACAGTAGCGTAACTCAGGCAGGCATAGGCTCGAGCCCGGCGCGCTCCACGACATCACGCTCGCTCGCACGCGCACACACATCGCACGGCACGCCGGCACAGGACAAAGCGACACGCCGCGCTCTCTGCTGAGGGCCAACAGAAAAGCCCATGATACTGAAGCGCCAGGATACGCGAACGCGGGGACGAGAGCGTGACAAAGACAGAAGATAAAGCGAGCTGTTCACTGCTCGCGGCTTTTTAACCTCCCGCTGCCAAGTGAACAGCTGAACACAAACAGCGGCCAGAGTCTCCAACTACCTGCACTCTCTCTCTCTCCCTCCCTTCCGCTCTCACTCGCATGCTCAGAAAAACACCACACACACACACACACCCTGCCTCCTCACCATCACTGCTAGTTAAAAGAAATTTCAACTGTACACAATGTTCCCTTTCACCCCGAATGTACAGCCAAGACGGTTTTTTTGATGTCTGAATACTTGCTTTGCGATCACACACACGCACGTCTCGTCTCTAAGAGCAAAACAATTACCAAAACATTAGCTTGTGTATATACAAACCAAATACGGAACCCCATCGCTACCGTGCCTCTTACAGAATGGGTTGTTTTTTTGTTTGTTTTTTTTTATAAAAAAAAAAACCTTCCATCGATCAGGAATGCAGCATAACAACAGGTTTGTTTCATGAATTTCTTTATATTTTCCGTGTAAATGCTTCAGCAAACAATTTAAAAATAAATTATCTTGTATCCCGCATGAGCAACGATTTCAGGGCTGACGAGGAAAAACAAATCTTCCTGATTATTTCGAGTAAACAGTGGTGATGTGCACAGGAGTTGTTGACTGCAGTGTTTTCCCGTGTGCGCGGCTTTCTGCGGCATTAAATGCCTATTTCAGGCCCAAACCGGTGAGGTTATTCAAAAACAATTTAGCCATAAGTGCACATTCTGAATCAAATTAAAATTTTCAAATCAACATTTATAATTTGTACTTGTATACATGTTCCATTTCTGGAATGTTGCAGGTGCCCATAATCAGAGCGCCTTACATTTCTCTTTATTCTTTTTATCCTACTGTGCAGTTGAGTGTTAAGGGCCGTGCTCAGGGGCCCAACAGTGGCAGCTTGGTGGTGCTGGGAATTGAAGCCAATCAGCAGTCCAGCACCTTAACCACTAAGCAACCAATTCCACCTGCATAGTCATTCACTTTAAACACAATGGAGGGACTGGTTAAATGTGTGTACTGCAGTGCCGGGTGTCTTCACCGAGAAGATGGAGGTCAGGTTCCAGAGCTCTGATTCACACACTCCAGCTTCTGAAGAGAATCTTATGCAGGACCTTGTAAAGACCCTAACTTGCATAGTGTAAAAATCACATTCACCTGCTTGCTGACTGTGCAGCAGATCTCGGACTCCAGTTAATCGACGCTTTATTTATGTACAGAAAGTGAAAACAATCCCACTGTGCCTATGAAAGTTTAGTCTTGCACAACGAGTTCTGCTTCTATACAAAAAAATATTCAGATTCAATTTCTGCAGTCGGGTCTAATCACAGTCTCAAAGCAATAGCAGAGGTGAGTGATTTCCGCTGCATATGCAAAACACGTCGTTCCGCTATCGAGACTTGTTCACAACTGACAAGAACTTTTGCAAAATAATAAAAACCTGTGCGCATGCACAAGTTTGTTTCATATTTTGTTAAAGTTCTTGCCAGTTGCACACAAGTCTCGATAGACTGGACCGGATTGCGTGCACGCACACACACTTTGTTTTGTATATTGCATGCTTTTGTACATTTTTTTATTCAACAATTGTTGCTATCCAAATTATTGTGATGCTGCAGACACTACATAGACTCTTAGGTCATCCGTTACTCATCAATAAATCTGAACCGTCGGCTCAGCGGTGCTGATAAATAGAACACCATCCCAAGGCAGGGTGCGCGGCTAAAAATAAATAAATAAATACAAGCGGGGCTATTAAAAAATATATATACATGTTGGTCAATTGAATGCTCTCGTAGAGGAAAAGGAACCTGATAGGAGCGCATCTGCATACACAACTCTTTTATAAGTGATGGGAGGATGAGCTGTTGAGCAGAATGTGTATGATTACAGAGATCAGATGATTAAAATTCCTCCTCGCGTGATGAGAAGTCCCACCCATTTACTCGCTTCCCCACAGGAGTTTGGCATACGTTACGTAACCTAATAATGCTTAACTATCTAACTACTACTAACTACTACTACAAACACAATCGAGGAAGTTTAAGTTCAAGACTTTCAAGCATATGTTACTGGTTCACTTATATATTTAAAATATGTGCAAAACTATTTTATAACTGAATAAAAGTAAGTTAAATCACTGTTCCTATATCCCCAGCCTGAGAAGCGATGTAGATGGAAAACAAAAACAGCACTGGAAGAGCTTCATCGCTCTCTGCATCGGCTCCTGCGCCAGAGTTTTGTGTCACGGCCGACGCTGCCGTTATCATTTATCACACGGGTAGTAAAAAGCGCAGACGCGTCCTTCCACAGAAACAGTGCAGTGGCCTCCATCCACACCTTCATCCATTTTTCAAATAAAAAACATCAGATTTTTAAATCCGCTCCGACAGTTCGCAGACGACCAGGCTGGAGTTTTCAGGTTATATTGAATGAAGCCTAGATGTCCTCCCATGCTTAATACTTCACTCACTTTCGTTCGTTAATAGTATAAATTGCTGAATAAATCATCTTCCTGCTTAGCATCATCACGTCTGGTCTTCAGTCTGAAAACTCCAGCCTGGTCGTCTGCGAACTGCCGGGGCAGATTTAAAAATCGGGTTATCGCACCAATCAATGCCGACATACATGTTTCCCACAGAATTTGTAATTGTGCAAATTGGAGCTTGGTTAAAAAAAATAAAGTTTACTTTGCCACTACGACTGCCTAGCAACCATCCATTCATCGAGATGCCACAACAAGCAAAAAAACAATGTGAAAGCACACCCGAGGAATACCACAAAAAAAAAAACACAAAGGATCCTTCAGCAAGCTTGTGGAACTCCTCAGCAAACAAAACCATTACCGTGTGTACCACACCACCATAGCAACAACACTGAAATGCTTAAACTGCATAACTACATTGATGCATTTCCTGGTTTAAAGATCACGTGTACATGGATGACAGGTTTGAATTGTCTCGTTGTCTCATCAGGATGTTAGCCAGCAGCCCCACTCACCTCAACAAAAGTTTAATGTGAAGGAGCTCTTTGGCTAATAGTAATCAGTGGCCCTGTTAACACGAACACTTTTGTCATCACAATTTAAATACTCCGGTTGACTGTTTACACAAGACGTTATCTATTCCTATCTGGTGTTTACATGAGCCAATGCTTTTAAACGGTATAATTTTGTGACGTGCACAGCTCGTTTGCCGCTCCATTATTTTTATTATTTGTCCGTGTTTTCAATCCTGTAAAGACGGCGCTGCATCGCTTAATCAAGCTTATGGGCATGGTGTTACTCTTAAACACAAGAGTGTTGCTCAAGTCTTTTAGGAGATGCTGGGAAAAAGAACGTTATAGTAGCATTGCTTCACTGTGAGGCATTGATTTCTACCCCTCCCGCCCCCGAAGAGCAGAACCCTGTGGATGAAGGTCAGACATAAGGACTGATGGAAGAATGTTGTACTGCTGGAATGTAAATAAACTTTTTTCATGACATGCTGCTCGAGAAATTACATCAAGACCGGGGATGTGCAGTGCAGTAGAACGTACACCCAAAGTATTCAGAATAAGTCATTTACATGGAAGATTTGTTCGTTTGATCGGGTTATTGAAATGTATCGGTTTGGAGTTTTCATTCGGATTGAGGTATTTATGTGCAGCAATTCCTTTCGGATTGAGGCGTGTTATCCTAGCGCTTATACTGTTCAGGGTCGCGGGGGTGCTGAAGTCTATCCCAGCTAACTTGGGGCATGAGGTGGGGTACACCCTGGGCAATCGCCAGTTAATCGCAGGACTAACACTTAACAGGAGACATACCACCATTCACACACACATCCTAACCCTATGGACAAGTTAGAGTAGCTAATTCACCTATGCCCACTCGCATGTGTTTGGAGGCGAGAGAAAACCGGAGTACCTGGGGAAAACCCATGCAAGCACGGGGAGAACATGCAAACTCCACAAAGAAACACCCTGGGCAAGAATCGAACCCATGACCTTCTTGCTGTGAGGCAGGAGCGCTAACCACTGTCATTGGTGCACCATGCAATAAAAATGTAAGTTTTCCTAAACAATAAACCAATTAGTCGGTCATTTTAAAAAGACAAATTTTAATTTCTCTTGTAAATTTAGTATTGCTCTTTAATAAAGAAAAAGTACTAGTTAACCGATTACTTGAGTAATTGAGTACTAAAATAATCGACAGTTTGGAGCCCTGCATGGAGTATTTTCATTCAGATTAGACTGAAAACGATTATAAAGAGAACTTTCTAGACATTAAAAGCCTGTTGTTAAGTTGACTTTCAAAAAACAAAGCATGCTCTTTTACAGCCGTAGAATATTTCTGCTGGTGCACATTCAGATTTGTAATATCTTGTTTCATTGCCTTTCCTTCTCTCTCGCTGGACAGGATGCACAGTGCGTGATGGGAAATTAATCTCTAAAGCCGTGAGCTGTATAGTGAGACACTGCAAGCCACTATTCTCTCTTCAGTTCAGGAGACTCATTTAATTATTCCAGTATGGGAGTCGCAATAAAATGAGCGGAGCGAAAAAATGAAACAATTACCAAATAAATTGAATCTCTGAAATTTAATTAGTCTACAATTAGCATGGGGTGCTACACACTTTCATGTGGGCTTATTATGGAACTGACGCGCTCTTGGTAAATGATTGTCATATCAGGACATTGCGATTAGCTGCTTTGGTTCATCTTTGTAAACAGGAAGTAAAGTGGTTGTTCTTATGCACCAGCTGCTACACACTCAATCATTCAATGTATGTGCCAGGAAGGCGATTACTCCTAAATCAGGACAAATAACTAAACTGGTAACTGCACTAAAACATTGGACAAGCACAAACACCTGTGTACTGCCTGGATCCATGTTAATGTGTTTGATAAGCTTTTTATATAGATCAATACAAAGGAAAATGAATATATAGAGTAGCATAGCAGCCACCTAGCGCACTCAAACATCCAAAACAGGGGATGCTAAAGTCTACACTGGCTGTTTACTTATGAATATTTATGCAGTCATCCAATTAGCCAATCATATGGCAGAACCGCAGGTCATAAACTCATCCAACTCCAGAACAAGAAGTCCAGCTGTCGTTAACAAAATGCGTTTACATGGAGCATTGCATTCTGATTACAGCTGGTTTATGAGTTCAATCCAAATGAAAATGCTCCATGCAAACACCTCAATCTTAATGAAAATGTAGCGAAAATGTCAATAGGGTTGACAGAGGTGGGACAAACATGTTGACAACCCGATCAAAAATTCTGACATGTAAACAAATTAATCCGAATACTTTGAGTGAACGTCCTACAGCGCATGCCTGGTCTTGAAGTAGTTTCCCAGAAAGCAGTGTCATGCTACAGTTTTATTTCCATTCCAGGTCGCTAAATTTCAGTAACACACCGCTCGGCAGTCGGGAAATCCGATCATGACGTCATCCTGTTATTACCAAAATACTCCTGTAAGCTCAAGCAAAAAGCTCCC
>JAOUQX010000017.1:11169825-11181629 GCA_028566295.1 Liobagrus marginatus | reverse complement strand
CGCAGGGTCAGCCAGAACGAACGGCACCCCTGGAGCAGGTGAGGTTAAGGGCCTTGCTCAAGGACCCAATGACAGTGCCTTGCCTGGTGCGAGGCTTGAACCCCCCGACCCTCTGATCACTGACCCAGAGCCTTATAACATTGAGCCACCACCACCCTTATATACTTTGGAATACTTTGGAAACTCACCTTCACAGAACCAATAAGCCTTTTTATTTTACATTCTCTTCTACACTCAGGATCTATACAGGAATAAGTTACCCAGGAAGATGAGTTACAAAGCGTTAGCACAGATTGAGCTGTTCTCTACCACTACATGAAACGCTACATGAAGCAGAGTAAAACCTCTTACCAGTGATCAGATTAATGCTTTCATAAAACAAAAACACAGTGACAAAAACACTAGGATGAAAAACTTTGTCCAGTAAACACCTCCATTTATTATGAATCATTTTTACATTATAGCACTGTATAGTTTGATGTATGTACTTAACTGGTCAGAAGGTGTGTATTATATTTAGGGGGTTGATTCCTGCCTTCCTTCCTGCACAACTCATTTTGCATCTTCACCCTATTTTTGGGGGGTTTCCTTCAGGTACTCTAGTTTCCTCCCCCACTCCAAAGTTATGCAGTGTAGACTGGTTGGTATCTCTAAATTTCCCTGCAATGGATTGGCATCTTTAAACGAAGGATTGGATTCTGTGTTCTCAAGCCGTATTTTTTAAGCTTAACCTTAAAAGAGAGAAATCGCAAGTTAGTGAGACTAACAGGAGTCAACCTGTCTTGTAGACATCTCACAAGATGAATTGTTATTATAGGTCAGTATAATAAAAAAAGAAGGATGATACATAAGTTTTTTATTTACTTTTAAATTAAATGTCATTTCTTTAAATATTTTCCATTCTAAATATGAATTATTTAAAAAGTTGTAGATGTAATCACTTTCCTACAGCCCTGCTTCACTGTTGGGATGGTGTTGGGCAAGTGATGAGCAGTCTCTTGTTTTCTCCAGACATAATTTTTAGAATTGAGGTCAAACAGCTCAATCTTGGTTTTAGCAGACCAGAAAATTTTGTTCCTCGCAGTCTAAGAGTCTTTCAGGTCCTTTCATGTGTTTTGTACTGAGGAGAAGCTGCAGTCTGGCCACTATGCTGTAAAGTCCAGAACGGCTGCAGTGATGGTTTTCCTTCTGGACATGTGTCCCATCTCCACACAGGTTCTTGGTCACCTCTTACTAAGGCCTTTCTCCCCGATGTCCAAGTTTGGCCTAAATGAACAGGTCTTGAAAGAGTCCTGGTTGTGTTTTGAGAATGGCAGAAGCCACTGTGCTTTTTGGAATCTTCAGTGCAGCAGGGTTTTTTTGTTCCTTTCCTCAAATCTTGCAATTCTCTTTTTTCTGAGCACTGCAGGCAGATCCTTTGACCTCATAGCTTGGTTTTTGCTCTGATACATATTTTTAGCTGTGAGGCCTTCTATAAAGAGGTGTGTGCCTTTACAGATCAGGTCTAACCAGGTTAATTTACCTCACGTGGACTCCAGTCAAGGTGTGGAAACATCTCAACAACGATCAAGAGAAATAGGAGACACTTGATTTAAAATTTAAGTGGTGTTGCAATGGGTCTGAATACTTATGAGAAAATAATATTTCTGTTTTTACTTTTTCATGCATTTGCAAACTTTTCTATAATTTCTTTGTCATTATGACCCTCACTGAGTGTAGATTAATGAGGGGGGGAAAGGAATGTGTGTGCTTGTTCTAAATAGATATTTTAAAATGTAATATCTTGGTTCCTCCAAAGGTTCCAACTTTCTTAGCCTCAACTTTTCCTTCCCTCTGTGACCTCTGGCTTGTTTTTTCTTCATTAGGTTAAAACAAATCTTGGCAACGCCTTGAGAGCAGGGAACCCAGCAGCTTATGTGTCCTGCTCTGTGGGTGGGATATATAGCTTTTCTCTGTCTTCTGTCAAGCAAACAATTGATATTCATTAGGAAAAGTACTCCTTATTGTCCTCATGTGCAGCACTTTTGTATGAGTACCTTTAGGTTTACAGGTGGGTGCTTAACCAAAATTGAAATCTACACAATCAGCTCCAACAGATGATTTGTGTTTATGTTGATACATGCTTATAACTGCCACACTATAAAGTCATTCACTACATATTTTTACATATGTTTACATTTAAGGAACCTTAAGAAATTATGATAAAAAAAATCAAAGATAAGAAATTTTAGAACATTTAAATTATCACAAACGGTTAAACAGCACATTAGCCACTGTAGCATATCAGCTACCACAAACAGTAACGTTTTCTCCTTTTACAGGGTACAATTTTTAAAATGTCTATCTTAGTGTTAATTGATGAGTTTTTTTAATATTTTTTTTTTTTTTACAAATGAATAATTAAATAAAATGTTTAGTGTGTTTTTTCATCTGAAATATTACTCCATGTATAAACGAAACTATTAAATAAACCTGTTTTTCGCGATTTGGAATTTTAAAGGTAACCTCCGCGTTCTACTGTCACGTGATTAAGAGCAACAGCAAGTACTCCCCCTCCTTCACTTCTCCCCTTTTCCCATGCGTCTTTCCTGCGTTCTGATTGGCCAGTGTTGCACGTCCACGTGAACACTGAGTGATATTCATTCTTCACTCAGTGAAAGCCGGTTCATGATAAGAATGCGAACCGCCGATAAGCTCAAACAAGAGGAAGAAGAAGCTGGTCCAAGCACCGGGTTATATTATTACAGCATTTACCCCGGGAGCAGCGCTCTTATATCTGCAAAAAAAGCAACACAAATTACTACTCTGGTAGTCGCTGAGGTGCTGCACTCTGTTCGGCATAATTAATGTTTCCAGCAAGGTAAGCACGCCTACTTTATTTTATTTCATTCAACAAAAAGCCACCAGTACGTACCATCTTTAATATTCAATGATGAATTCCCATGCATTGGGTTTTTATTTACTCTTAAATTAGTAAATTGAGAAATAAGGACTCGTTGAACTTACGGTTTCACTACGTTAATGACAAAACTTGTCACAACTGAAAATGAGCTAAGAGAGACCGACCACGAAGAGAGATAATAACATTGATTTTGTAAGCAAGGATGCCTATTGCTTAGCTTTGGGCTTAATCACATACTTCATACTACTTGAGTTTAGCAACTGGCTAAAGTTTTTTTCTTTCTTTATTAATTGTTTCAGGTTTGTACACAGAGTCGCTTTAGTTAAACTTTTTTTAAGCAATATTACAGATATAAAGTTATTCTAAAATTAAACAAGTGTTTGTATAGAGGTCTGTTAGAATCTTTAAAAACTGTCATTACCATGGATTGGAATGTGAAATAGCACCAAGAATATTTGACAACACTGTGAGAAAACCTGTTGTAAAACACCCAACGTGTCTACTTCCTTATTGAGTGAATGTAAACATTCTGATCAAATGTTAGCCTTCTTTATAAGGACCCTGTGCGGGTATTTGAGGCAGAGTAGGCAAACGCCATCATACTGTGTTTAGATCAAGTTCATAAGACCAAATGTTTACATAAATGTTTACAAAATTACAAATGGTCTGTAAACGCTATTAATATGGCTTATTGGAATAAATAATCGATTCGCGTCTTTTATTTCAGAGTATTTTGAGCAGTATGAACAGCTCGCCGTTTGGCCTGGTCTTTAATCCCAACCCCCGACCCTGACAGGAGACTTATGGCGATTCTGACCTTTAGGTAGAAAATGACCTTTTTAGTGTTTCGCATTTTCAAACTCGTTTGACAGATTTATCTCTTTTTGTAGTCTAGCTTTGTTTGCAAACATACATGTATTTTTATAACACGGTACTTTTTTAATTCGCTATTCAAGAAGTGTTTAATAATTTTCTCAAACAACAATTCTGGCAATGGTGCAACAGCGAATCACAAGTTCATAATACGCATGCGCTATAATGCCTCTTCGTTGCGGTAGTAACAGTCTCTATACTCAGGGGCGTGCGTGCGAACAATAGACATTGTTTCAAAGCAGGAATTGAGAAAAAATGTACATTTTGATTAAAAAGAAAAAAAAGTAAAATTAAAAAAATATATATATTATCCCAGTGAGCTAGCCTATGGCGACGGTGGCTAGAACTGGGAAGTCGCATTGACAACGGCGCCACCGGTGGTGTACTGTCACCGGCGTTGGTGTGACGTGAATGATTGGCCACTATCTTGTGTATACGTATAATAACAGTTGTGATAGTAATTTATAACCTTCCCTGTAGATTTATTTTAAAAAATTGTTAATAATTAGATTTCCTTTATATTGCCAGGTATGGTGTTTCCTTTAGATTGAATGGTTTTGGCATAATTCAGCCATAGATTCCATGGGAAAACCAATTGTTACAATGGCGAGCTTGGAATATTTTCTCTTCGTGCCGAACAAGAAAACCGAACCAACCAATTTGGATGCATTAAAAGAAAAGCATGCTCTTCTTCATCAACTTATTCATAAAACCCATTTTGCGACTGTCAGAACGTACACTCTCAGGCGGTATAAACAGTGAATCAAAAGTAAATCATTATCTCCTCATTTTCAAAAATTCAACAACTTCAACTGACAATTGTAAGATTAAAGTAATCTAGACAAAGTAAGATTGAAATACTCAGTATGAAGGGGTGCAAATTTCCTAGTGGATATTTTTGGCACCATTATCTTGATGTTCATAATAAATGACCTCAATGGCCAATTTCACATAGCCAGTAAAAACATGTACAGAAAGAATAGTATTTTGTCATATGGAACTTTGAGTGTTTGAGATATTTTCATTACAAGATGATGAAAACAAAAGAATCTGAATGAATAACGAGCTTCAGCCTCATTAACAAGATATTTTTAATAACTGGATGGAATGAAGAAACTCGATGAGAAAATATGCTTGAATACAGCTCAAATAATTTTAGTAAGATTTTTTTCCCTACTTTTCTACTTGCAGAGGTTTACTGCAATAGATGTTCCACCATGGCTGAGCCGCTGTTAATCAGGTGAGTGTGGGTAACTTTCAAAGGACCTTCCCATTCAAATCGGTCATATTCCAGATGAACACATGGATTTATGACCTAGTGTGTTAGAAGTCAGCAATAGTATTGATTTAAAACATGGAGTCACACATGATTCCTGATCGATTGATTGATTGAAACAAAAACCTGTAGCCACTGAGCCGTTTACAGATGAAATTTGACATCCCTGGTCTAACTCTTATCTCTGGCCTGCTTTCTGTGGTTTGTTTATCAGAGTCTTTGTGCTGAACCTTTCTGAACCACTTGCATGATTTAATAATTAACATGCCATACACCCACCCTGCTCCGGAGGGTAGTACCAACATTTAAGGGAAGTAGACTACTTTAAACACCCAGCCTTTCTCATTAGGGTTAAATAAAATCATGCATTCATTCACAAGTGTAACATTTAAATTTTACCAATTTTCTTTCGATAAATATGTTCTGTGAAGCTGCTTTGATACAATGTCCATTTGTTAAAAGAGCTATACAAATATACTTGAAACGATCATGGGTGGCAAGGTGGCATTTACTGATGGTTTGCTTGCTTTACTCACTACTTTATTGTCGCATGAAAATATAGTAGATATAGAAGATTTAATAAAATATTTACAAAAATGTGAGGGGTGTACTCACTTTTTGTAAGTTGCTGTGTGTTTCCTTTTGACAACAGTTCCAAATTTACAACAGTAGCAGCAGTAAAGTAGTTGAGATGTTAAGGGCTGAAAACTAAAAGGGTAGGTGTACACATTTTTATAGAAAATGTTCACATACAGAAAGTAAAACCATTGATTATAATTTTGCATTTTTACCAGTAGCGTGCAAAAATGGACAATTTAGATATGATGGTTAACAGACATTTTGTTTAACTTTTTTTACACAAAATATATTAATTGTTAATGAATTATTCTTAAGGGTCCGTAAACCTTAGTCAAAAGAATACTTCACTTTTTTTTTTTTTTTTTTTTACAAATAGATATTTTGCAGTTTTCAGTATAAGAAGTGTATTAAACATTGTCAAACGTTTGTTGACACCCTGCAAGCACACCCATTACTTTCTTTCTTGAAACTAGCCACGATGTTTATAAGCCCACAGTTGTCTAGGATTAGTAGCCTCTATTAGTCGTAACATTAATATTTGCCTTCGCTGGAACTGATACCCAAACACGGTTCCAGCATGACATTGCACCTCTGCACAAAGCCAATATTTTTGCCTGTGTGGTAAAATTGTTCTGAACAGAGCCCACTGAACACCTTTGGGATGAACTCGAATGCCAACTATACCCCATCCCAGATCTCCTGACATTACACAATATAGGCCAACTAATTTTTTAAAGTGGGGAGCAAATTTATTAAATCTGAAAAAACCCACAAATTGATGTTTGTCAGATCCCCCAATGCTTTTGCCTATATATTGTATACAGTACTTAGTATTTTGTATAATCACATGGTTGTGTTTTTAAGATCATTGCATTCATGAATATAAAAAATATTTGAATGTCAAGCCTGGCAGCACGGTGGCAGAGTAATTAGCACTCCTGCTTCACAGCAACAATTACATTCTTGCCCAGGGTGTTTCTGTGTTGAGTTTACATGTTCTCAAGTTCAAGTTCAAAATGTATTTGTCACATGTACATCATGCATAGTACAACATACAGTGAAATGCTTTGACGACCGACCGAAAGTTTGCTGTAAATTAGGGGTGAGGGAGAGAAAGAATTGTAAAAAGGGGTTGGTTGCATATAAATCCTATTTACAATAAGTACAGTAATTACCGGTTAGGGGTAGAGTTATCCCTAGTTTCAAGGAATCCCCATTTCATACTATTATGACAACTAATTTGCGTCTACATACTGTATGTTTTGTAAAATGAATTTAACTTGTAGTTTAACCACTCTTTTTATCTCTTTTCACACAGCATTTAGGACCGTTCCATCATGCCAGTTGATCTGGCAATGCCGCTTTATCTGTCAAGCGATGACTTCCAGAGCAGGATGTCTGGAAAATATAAGATGCCCTTGCGTCCGTGTCT
This sequence comes from Liobagrus marginatus, assembly GCA_028566295.1. Classification (NCBI taxonomy): domain Eukaryota; kingdom Metazoa; phylum Chordata; class Actinopteri; order Siluriformes; family Amblycipitidae; genus Liobagrus; species Liobagrus marginatus. The sequence continues at coordinate 11,174,567 of JAOUQX010000017.1, read as the reverse complement.
GCACAGGCCTACAGTCACTCAGTTCAGCTTCCACTCTTCTCTGCAGCAGGCTGAGTCTCTAAAGCAGGAACACGACAAGGCCAAAAAGCAAGTCTCCTTTGCTGACCACAAGGGCCTGTCCCTTACCGTGGTAAAGATTTTCTCAGAGTTTGATGACCCTATCGATATCCCGCTCAGCATCCAGCAACTTTTTGCTTCTGCTCTTTACGTCTCTGACGAGGACAGAAAGCTAGTTCTGGACTTCAAGCCGCCGGGTGCAGATTACCTGCAGTTCCGCCAGCGGCTAGAAAGAGACTCCGTCTGCCTGGAGCACTGTTTGCTAAAGGACAAGGCCGTTGCGGGGACGGTCAAGGTCAAAAACCTGTCCTACGAAAAGACAGTCAAGTTGCGCATCACATTCGACACCTGGAAAAGCCACACTGATGTCGATTGCCAGTATGTCAATGACGCGTACCTTGGCTGTGAATGGGACACCTTTTCATTCGAGGTGAATTTACCGTCCCGGACAGAGCTGCACGAGCGCACTGAGTTCGCTGTGTTGTACGAGGTGGATGGAAACACATACTGGGACAGCAACCAGGGCCAGAACTATAAAATCACCCACTCTGTTTTGAAGAAGCAGAGCATGAGCAGCTCAAGCAATGGACAGCAGCACAGTGATTGGGATGCTTACTTTGACAGATTCGGCAGCCCGAGGTGCTCGAACGGCATTTTCCCCGACTGGCCGAGCTACGCCGGGTATGAAGACCTTGGCCCGTATTACTGACACCTGTGCAACTGTTACATCCATCTAGCATAGATCTATGAGCAATATAAAACCAGAAAGTGATCTTTTTACTGTACAGTAGTATTTTGTCCAAGCAGATTTTTCTTAATGTGGTTGATTAGTGAGGACCTCATGTCCGTCCCTCCATCTGTAGTTTTTGCACTAAAACTAAGTCTAGCAAACAATGGAATCACATGACCACCTGTCTAGCATCATGACTACTTGGACTACTGCATGGTTCCTGACCCTATGCCACATGTTTATCTAGACGTGTCTTTGTATTTGTGTGGTTTAGACATAGACCTACAGTTTGCACAATACAGAACAGGTAGCTTTAAGTTCAGCCTCTAATTTTTAGATACACTGTACATGTCTCAACTGATCCACTTCACTTCAGGAAAAAATGTAACTGTCTCGTTTGTTTATTGATCTAGAAATCCAGATAAATGATCCGTCTGTATTCTCAATATGACGCCTGAGATTTTTCAGAACGGTTTAGAAGTTTAGTCTGCTGCTACCTTTGACGAATGCACAAGCAACACTGTGGCCTGTTCAGTAATGTGGATGTGTGTAAAGATGTGTGCTGCTCTTTAATAGAAAAGCACACAAAGACTAATAGAATGATCTGTTATGGACAGATGTTCATATATCCTGAACTGTAAACACCAGCCTTTTTAAAACTGGAACCAGCAATGCAAAGCTATTAATGATGATTGTTCTAATATTCAAAATGCATGTTAATTTGTTTGCCATTTATTTTCTTAACAGCAGGAATACAGATCTTAATGAGTTCTTATAGTGTGCGTGTATGAGAGTGAGAAAGGGAATTAGTTAAAAATGCCAATTTGGTGTAATTTGTTATTCAAGTCAGAAGAATGCCAGTTATCTTTATGTACAGAGTATAATTTTAAGCATTAATTTGTAACATCAAGGATATGGTTAATTAGCGTTCCAGAAGCAGTGTTTTATATCAGTGTTAACGTTTTCTCTTTTTTTTTGTTCTTTTGGGTGATTGTTAGCGTTTTGCTTTGATTTGCATACCTCACACTGACATTGTTTTGTACATGTATGGGGATTTTCAGTTAAGTTTTTTAGTATTTTAATTTGTTGCTGTTGAATAAAAAATTGTATTTCTAACATAATTAAGAAGGGCTCAGGATGTCATTTTGAAGGACGTTTTGGCATTTGACAGGCTTTTTCTAAGGCACTGCTTTAATGTTTATATCAATGAATACATAATACAGTATTATACATATGTACATAAATAATATACATAATCCTGTGTCATCTGGTCATGGACTAAAAATATAATCAGTCTAAAACCTGACTGCAAGAAAAGCACCTGGACAAGATGTGGGCAGAGAGGCTTATTTCAGTGCTTCTAAATATTTCATACTTAATTTTGGCCAATTGGCTTTTCATTTAAAAAAATCTTGTTCTATTTCAAACTGGATTTTGTTCTGTAAAAACAAAAAGTAATTTAAACAGATGCAGACTTTCATTAGTCAGATTTGAAATTTATGGTGCAAACTTATCAAGACGCCTTTATTACTGCAACAGTTTACATTCCAGTGTATTTTTTTTCCTTCTCGTATCGCAGTTTTAGAAGCTTTGGTCAGAGTACAGGGTCAGCCATCGCACAGCACTCTTGGACCAGAGGCAGTTAAGAATCCACCAGTGGCAGCCTGCCAGAGATGGGGCTTTAACCCCAGGTTGATAAAGATTATTTTTTTCCCTACGTGTTATTTTGTTTCAAGCAATAAAGGACCTTTATTTTTTAAATAAAAAATGGTAATGATATCTTTGAACAGTATTTATTATTACGTTCATTTATTTAATAAGCACAAGAAATAGACGGGGTTGTGCAGAACATTTGCGTTTACTGAGTACATATTAAAACATAAACATAGACAATTCCATTCTGATTTAAACATTATTTTTCCTCCGGTTGTGGCGAAAAGAAGTTGGGTCTTTTCATTTGAAAATACAACATTTCCGGTTGGTAATGGCTCTTTCGTGAGCTCGCTGTAACATTTGCTGTCTTTCTTCTTGTCTGCTTTCCTGGTTTTTTTTATTATCTAGGTACAGTGACCTAAATCGATATTCTGTTGTGGAATGACATTTGTGTTGTTTTATAAACTTTTATACGGAAGTTGTTATAACTTGTGTGTTGTCAAAGGAAGGCGCGAAATAGTGCCATGTTCCCGAGCTGAGGAAATACAGCAGTTATGGAGGAAAAGAGTAAAAAAGTCCTTCGTCAAACCGAAAAGACGGAGTGTGGGACTGAGGAGGGGGAAGGCGTCCAGTCTAAAGTGAGTGTCAGCTAAAAACATTTATTTGAACGTTTACACGTAAACTCGTGTGTGTTAAACGACCAATATAATTCTGTATGCCAACACGACTTTGAACTATTTAGTGTACTATAACTTGGACCATCGCTGCAGAAATGGGTCGCGTGATATGTTCACTGTTTAGCGTAGTGCTGGGTATCGATTCAGACGCTCCGATTCGATTCGATTCAATTCCCATTCGCAAGCTCTCGGTTCGACTCATAGATTTAACACCTATCCTTTTTTATATTAGCTTACAATGGTAAATTAATGAAAAGAAACGAGGAGCCACAAACTTGAATTTTAGAAGTTGTATTTGTTAGTACACTTGGGTATATTGAAACAGAACTGTTGCGTAGTTTGATAAAACAGAATTAGGTTTTTTTAAACAAACAAAATCTCACAACATTAGCTGCAACAGCAAGCATCTGAACTGTGGAGGAACACTTCTAGTGGCTTTAAAACTGGACTCCGGAAAAAGTACAGAAACTGCCTCAATTTTAATTGTAATCTACGACGTACCTGCCTTTTACGTTTCACGCAATTCTTCGCACTCAAACGCCGTCATTTGCGTCGTACCACCATGTTAGATAATGATAGGCACAAAAAAAATGATAGGACTTCCTGCTGTTAAAAAAAAGTGACATCTAGATCACAAAACTAGTAGTAATAATAGCATTCACGATAATGATCTCGTATTGTATGTTTAATACTCGAGGGAATATAAAAGAAAAAAAAAACTTTCTTTTATAGTAGTCTTGCACTTGCATTACTCATCGCGAATAAAGCTAATCTTCTTCCTCTTATGTGGAAAATAATTTTTTTTGTTGCAAAAATTCCATTCGTTTTATTTGGCACAGATCTGATTCCATAGATTTATGCATTTTGAGAATCGATATTGGTTCAACCGCATATTTAAAAGCTCACTAACTTTTGTTAGAATGTTCTGAACTTGCATATTTCATGTGTGTTTTAATGAGCGGAGCAGTTCTGATTTGATATACGTACAGTTTTGACTGATTTAGGTGGTTTGGTTACCAGGTGTCCATTTGGAGTCTCCAAATGTCACTTTGGAGAGAACGCCTATACCTTTTTGGAAATAAAAGCTCACAGAAGCTACATTTTTTGGTAGTTTCAGCCGCAAAGATTTGAAAGATTACATGGTCAGACATTGAGTTTACATTTTTGACGTCCTTTTTTCCCTAAATGAAATTAATTAAAAGAAATCGTGAGACACTTTCATGTATATTTAAACATGATTTACTCTGCTGTGATACAACTTTTGAGTTATTTTAACTCTTTGGTATGAAAATATAAATTGTCTAGTTAAACAAGACCATATTTTTGAAAATAACCCACAGGGTTTAAGAGCTACAGGCATGTTTATTTGGGTATATGCCGTTTTTCAGAAAATGTTCAAAAATAGCGGTGCAGGTTAAGGGGTTAAACTTGACATGCTCTGTTACTTTCCGCTAAGCACCAGTCCGATTGTTGTTAGTGTCTTTTTTTTCTTTCTACTTTTCCATTTTGCATCACACAGTAAATAGGAGCAGAAGATATATATATACGGTGGTACCTCGGTATAAGAACGCCCCGGAATACGTAAAATTCAGTTTACAAATTGCAGCTCGTCAAAAAATGTGCTT
>JAOUQX010000017.1:11114524-11130735 GCA_028566295.1 Liobagrus marginatus | reverse complement strand
AATATTATTACTAGTATATATTCCCATAACTGTTGTATTACATACATTGGCATATACATATTGAATATAGATGTACAGGTTTCCTGCGCCCTTGTGTTGGACAAGCAGGACAAAAAATGGATTTTTATAGAATATAAAAGTGCATTATCTGAAAGAATGGCTGAATTTGCTAGCACTGGCAACCACAAATCAGCTGAGCTCTGTAACAGTACTATTTGCACTTAAGCATGCTATAACTTACGCTATCTCTCAACTTTGTTCCTGTTTTGTGCTTGAGTTTTTTTTTTTGCTTACAATACAATGACAAAAAAGGAAGTTCAATGTTGATTCTGTGAGGACAGCACTTATTTTAAATAAGGTTTTAAAAACTAACACACCAATAAACCTAAAGTGTATGTATTCGTGAAGTATGAGCGTAATATTTCATAATGTCTGTACATGCTAAATAGATGTTCATGAGCTGCCTGAATTGAGCTGATGGAGATATGAGCTTGTACATAGACTAAGGGTTAGATCTTAAACCACAGAACATTTCTGTAATAAGAAGATGTGAACATTAGAGGATGTCACACTAGACCATGTGATGCACACTTCTGCCTTAAAGAGCAAAAAAGACCTAAGAAACTCATCTGCCAACTGGCCTGATATGCTGGCATAATGCAGCAGTGTTTATAAATGAGTGTTAAATGTCTGTAAAATAGTTTGCATTTACATGTGTGAGATCAAATAGAATTAATCAAGACAGCCCTTAATAATCAGTGAAATAGCAGCAATAACACTTCAGACTGACAAATGATTGGAAAAGCTTAATTCTGCACTCACCTTCGCCTGGAGGTTCTGCGTTCTTCTTGAACTTCTCTAGGTTGACTTTGGGTGGTCTGTTAGGTTTGCTCGGCGCACTGCCAAGAGCTAGAATGTTAGGTAACGGGTTCTTTTTTGGTGTTGAAGGATCATCTTTCCCTGTCCGTGCTTTAGGTCCAGGGTGTTTGGTTGTGTAACTAGGTTTATTGGGTGGGACTACAGGGCCTGCTGCTTGAGATTCTTTTGAGCTTTCAGATTTTGACTCGTTCTTTGCTGCTTCTTCTGCTTTGCTAAAGATACTTTGTGCAGCATGGAAGCTTGCATGGTTTGAGCGTGAGAAAGGTTTTGCTGTTTGAACTTGCTCTTTATCCCCTTCTTGCTGGTGCCGAGGTATGTTGATGGAGCTCTTTGGTTTGGGGTTTTTTTGAGGGGTAGGGGTGGCATTTATGGAGCTTTCGTTGTTCTCAGTTTTGGTGTTCTTGAAAGGTTTGCTCGTCACAGGTGGTGGCTTGGGCATTGCGTTCTTGGTTTCTGTTATCAACAGCTTCTGTAATGGGACCTTTGGCTTTGGTTCACCATTCAAGTTGGAGTCTGGTGGTTTAGGTTTCAAGGGTTTAGCAAAAGGGGGTTTGCTATCCTCATTTGCAATTGCGTTCCCAAACTTGATGGCGCTGGATTTTGGCTTTGGAGACTCCCGTGCCTCTAGCGCACTGTTGATGGAGCCTATGTTCTTCATGTAGTTGGCTTTAGCATTGGTGGTGGTAGCAGTAGCAGAACCACCCGAGAAGCTGACCTCCAAAGCGGGTTTCTTGGACAGCAACATGGGACCCGACAGAGTTGGTTGGACAGGGTTTTTTGGGCGTGCAGCAGTAGCGCTTCCTTCTATCGAGTTCCCTGCCGGCTCGAACTGAGCCAGCATGGCTTTCACATCTAATTTGTTGGCCTACAAATGGGAGAACACAGTTTGTGGTCAAATTGTGGTTAATTACAATAACAATCTGGAGGACAGACTTCCATTAGTTCCTATCTCTACTCAGGTCTGTATTTATTAACTTGTCCTAATCTATATTATATATTGTTCTATATTTGTACAATGCCACATCTACTTTATGGTTCTACTTATTAGTAGCTAAATATTGAACAGCAATCTCAAACTGGACAGATCTCATAGCAATATTAATTTGAAACAATGAAAGCAAATCCTTAAAAACAACTTAAGAATATACAAAATTACCTGCCGACTTACTCTGTCTTCACTGTAGCTATTATCACACAGGAACTGAGTCAATTATACACACTAAAGTATACTAGCAGGAAGTCGTACAGTTTTAACCTATGACGTGTAACATGAAACCTCCTCGGTCTTTTGCAGATGACCCGCCGATAAGAATGAAAGAGCGAGAGAGGGAGAGAGAGAGAGATCACCAAGTTCTGTGTTTTGTTTTGTGCATTTGCTTCAGGAACAAAGACATTAGCTTGAACAGCCATAATTTGAAGAATGGAACTATCAATATTTTAACATTTATTTAGATTCAATTGTGATTTCAACCAATGTTAAAATGTAAACACATTTTTACTATTTATTGTATTTTTATTTCTCTAGTAAAGATGATTGCGTTTTAAAAGCACTATTTATCTGTATGATGTACAGGAGATAGATGCAGAAGCCAGATCTAACAATTGGAGCTATGACAGGAAGGGAGGGTCTGCAGATGGCTGCATTTTTATAGATGTCCTTTCAGGGTTTCTGTTTATTAATTCTACCAGTGTTTATTGAGTAAATAAACTCAGTGAGAAAAATTGGGGACCAATGCTGACCAGTAACCAGCCAATAAAACACACCGGGAGCTTACTGGTTGATTGTTAATATTATTACTTGTGCCAATGTAATTCAGTCAATGCTGTAACATGCATCAACGTGGAATAACACATCCATCTACGGTGTCCTGGCAGCAGATCAGACAGCCCTATGTTGTTATCTTGTTGGCACTGAGAACCAGAGTGGCAGCTGGACAGGTGCACTGAGTAATGAGCACTGCAGGTCTGGGAAAGGCTTTAACACCAGGAAGTGCAGATAAGCTCAGGAAAAACAGTTCTTACACTGTTGACTACAGACTAGCCTGTTAACAATCAGAGAAACGCACAGGGGAGAAAACAGAAGTTTTGTGTCCGACATAGAAACAGGAATTAGTCAACATCCATTACACTATAACTGTTGCTATAACCAGAGGGTGTTATGTACTTCCTGTAGCCTGGACAAAACATGTTTGAGTCACACAGCATAGTAAAATGAAAGCGCTTCCTCACAGCCTGTTTCATGTAAATACCAGACCTAATAAATTACCTAAATAATGTCCTGCTTGCTGTTTGAGCCTTGATTTGCAGGCCAGGCTGGTATCAGTAGCTGGGTGCACAGGAAATTATACTTAGTCTTTTTTTAAATTCACTCTTTATGAGATATAAGATGTGCTCTCCTAACCGCTTGATGCTGTAAACTGCATGCCAATATGTAGGCGTGTAAACAAAAATAAAACGATCTATATACCTTATTTTACGCCGTATAAGACGACCGGCATATAAAACGACCCCCCTATTTTTCCAGTGAAAACTTGGGTTTTGTGCTTTACTCGCCGTATAAGACAACCCCCCTTCCTTCAGTGTTATGGTTAACCGTGCCCGTGTCTGTGTTACAAAGCGCTGACACTGGAGTGGACTGGTCAGTGGAATGGACACTCCTTCCATAAAAAATAGCTCAGAGAAAACGTTAGTTATATAAACAATAATAATTTCTGTGTTAAAAACCAACGTTTTGTGATGTTTATCATCAGTCTTAGATTATGAGGCACAGCTGCTTTATGCTGAGCACGATTTCAGCCCTGATTTTCATTTCTCCAGCAGATTTCCAACTGGTTTTGCCAAATCGCCAACAAATGGCAAAATCACATGCAACTCATTGCGTGGACATCCGAGTGACAATCGCACAGTGTAAATGATCAGCTACGCAATCTGAGAGAGTCGCCGAATTGTCACGGACGCCCGCAATATATTTGCTATGCTAAATATCTGGACCTGTCGGCATTCAAAATCTCGCAGTGTGAAATGAGTTCTGACTGAAAAACACACGGGCAAGGACCTACAGCCAATAAAATAGCACAATACAGCGTGAAGATAGGGGATGAGCTACAGACCATAATATCAAAATCAAGCTTTATTGTCCTTTCTGTTCTATGTACAGGACATGCAGAGCATTGAAATTTCGTTTCAGCAGGTCTGGAACATGGTCTGAGTTGAGGGAAGATTTTATTGTTATCCTTCATACTTTGTAAGAAAGGAAAAATGAAACTTGCTGCATAACCCAACATTCAATGCTATAGGTAGAGTTACACACTCACACACACATTTTCTGCCAGACGCTGCAAATCAGTGTACGGACCATGTGTATTGAGAACTTCTTGTGCGCTACCATTTTAATAACATTTCCAGTATCGTATGAGAACTCTGATCACACAGGTGATCTTGTGTTATTTCCTTATTACTTCATGCGGGCGGTTAGGTTGGAGTCTGCTGATCAGTGTGAACTCGGCGTTACAAGTCTGTGGGAATTTGTTCCCGTAGCAATGCTAACATATTAGCATAAACACAATAATATAACCCAGTGATTTGTAGCTGCTCTCCTGTCAGAAATTTCAGTCAACACCTTCTGACCAATCGAAGTTGATATTTTAGCAGGATTATTTTAGCATTGTACATGATGCCATTGTTGTCATTTTGACTGAGATCTTTCCGATTAAAATATCGACTGTTCCGAACCAGTGTTTACATGAGCCGACCCTTTTAATCTGAATAATTTTGTGACATGGACACAGCTCGTCTGTCACCCCATGAATTTTATTATTTCCTGTGTTTTCAACCCTCAAAGATGGTACTGCGCCGCTTAATCATGTTAGTTACGGGTATGGTGTTGCTCTTAAGCACGCGAGTGTGTGAGTACTTGCTGTTACTTTATACTTTTAGAAAAAGATGCGGTGCAAGAAGCCTTTTGCTAGCGGTGTTTGACGACTACAAGCCATCGATTTCCAGCCCCTCCCCCCTCAGAAGAGCTGTTTATTAGCGATTGCGATATTGAAATTATCACTTGGAATGGAAATAAAACTTTGGCATAACAGGACGCTCATTTCCCAGAGAAAGGATGTTAATTCCCGAGAAATCACGTCAAGACCAGGCATTTGCAGAATGATGTACACTCAAATGATTCAGAATAATGGAGGAATTTTTCATTTGCTCGGGTTGTGAAAAGGTTTACCCCACCCCTCTCAAGCCGATTGGCATTGCAATCCGGTTAGGAATTTTCATATTGAGGTGTTTACATGGAGGTTTTTCATTCAGGTTGGACTTTTAAACCAATTGTATACAATGCGTCATATAAACACGCCTACTGTAAACAGTGTGAGCATACACAATACAGATTTTATCGATCCATCCATTCATTGTTTTATCCAGTCACATGGGAGCTGGAGACTATCCCAGATAACTTAGTGTGTGAGGTGGGGTACACCCTGGAGAATCAACAGTTAATTGCAGGGCTAACACTTAGAGACAGACAACCGTTTACACACACATTCACTCCTATGGACAATTTACAGTAGACAGTTCACCTATGCCCAATAACATGTGTTTGGAGGCGAGAGGAAACCAGAGTACCCAAGAAAAACACACGCATGCACGGGGAGAACATACAAACTCCACACAGAAAGACCCTGGGCAGGAATCAATGGGAATTGAACTCTGAAAGGGTAAATGAGTCAAGTCGGTATATAAAACAAAACTCACGTTTAGCCGAGAACAGTACAGTTTTGTAACAGCTCAAGATTCTAAATATGAACCCATACACAAATATTTTTAAGGAAAAAATTAACTATGGAAAGGGACATTCCAGTGTCTCCTGAGACTGAGTCCACATTCTGTCACTATCAGTCACCACTATCAATACATTTCAGATTATAATCGAGCCTGTGCAAGTAATAACAACTTGTAGTGCATACACTGGATGTCAGAACAGAGCTGGGCAACTGTGTGAGAAGAGAATGGTAAAAGCAAAGAGGAACATGTGTTGATGAAGCAAGCAGAAAAAGTTTGCTTACACAATACTGTTTCAGTTTGCAAAAAAAGAACAAAAAAAAAAAACCATCCAGAACTTCAAAACCGGTTTCAGCTTGTACCATCAGGGTCGAAATAAATATTAAAACACATTATCATGCACATAATGACCCTCTTTACAAAGCAGCATTATGTCATTTCAAGTCAACTTTAAACCCAGAAGTCCATAAGAAGTGTCTACAATATCTTACAAGTCCAGTGACTTGTAATGCAGTCCACTAAAGCACCTGCTATAAACCAAACAGAAAGAAAAAAATGTTTCACTTACCATGATGGTACTGGATTCCTTCTCGGGCTGATTCACAGACTGGTTTCACTAGCTTGTGTGTGTGAGTGCATGTGTGTGTGTGTGCGCACACGAGAGGCTGCTTGTCGTCTCACAATTGTGCTGCTTGCGACTTCCCCTCACAGGCTCACATGAAAGCCTATCACTTGCTCCATCTGTCATTTGTGTATTCCATACAGAGCGTCTGTTCTTTCCATACTCAGGAAGAGTTTTCACTGCAACACTTTGGTATGCTTTTCAAAAAGCAGAAAAGCAGAAAAGACCTCATATGCACATAGGACACACACTTACAACTAAGCAATGAAAATAAAAGCATGTATTATAGCCATAGTGTAAATCAGAGCAGATTACATATATATCGAAATGGTATTGTTGAACTACTCAACATTTGGGCATATTATGTTAAAAATGTACGTTTGGATTAAGTTATTGGTGTCTTTTAAGTTTTTATTACAACATGACTTTTTACAGTACATGTTGGACTAAACCTTATCCTAATTTTATTCAACTAGTCAATAATAATACGATGTTTTTTTTTGCAATACTCGTATTCTTAGTAGCAATTCAAATCTAAAAATCTAATTGTTTTTTTTTTTTTTTAAAACCACATTACTTTTAAATCCATTTTATTTACAATTAATATTGTGGAACATCCATAAATCAACTTATTTCCTACACCAACCTGCATTATAGCAGCTATAAACTGTTCTCTGTGTCTCAGTTTTCCACATTTCTAATTCATGCGATACCAGAAATACATTAACGCAACGTTAACACTGATAAAACACGACAGAAGTCACTATTGAAAATTAAAGCTAGCTTTTGTTTATATCAATTAGTGAAGATTGGCATGCTGACCACTTATTTATTCAGTGATGGTTAAATGTAGATATTAGCTCTCAATGTCCAGAAATATCACTGAGCAGTTAAACTACAAATGCAGCAAACTCTGGTGGCTGCTGTAGGAAAAGCAGCAGTATAATAATACAATTGCAAAGTACATGTGTGTTAACGTGCTTGTTCGCCTATTATTATTATTTATATAGAAACCGATTACCCAGATAATCGTACAATTTAAATGAACCTATTTAAAAATGTCTTTGTGGTTATATACCGTAAACCTTATACAGTGTCCGTGCTTTATAACAGCCAGGGTTAAATCTGTAACTTCTAGAACATTTTATGGACAAAGAAAGATTGCTCTCTCTCAATTACGTGACTAGTAAATCAGACAAATCAATGAGACGTGTTTTTTGTCTTATTAACCTAAAATAAAGATGAAAAAGAGAATAACCAAGACAATAAAGATGGAAAAAAATCACCTGGTGAGTGAACAACTGTTTACAGCTGCGATATGTCATTGATAACAGAAGCTGAATGGTTTCATGTTCCACAGCGTGAAGGAATTTAGATTTAGCAAATTGCTTCAAAGCATTAAACCGCTTCTGGATGCGGGTTATAAGAAAAAGAAACAATTTTAAAGTCATAAGAATATCTCTGCCTCATCATACCACTACCTCTTATTGCTTATTTTTCTATAACAGCACATCCCTGAAATCCATTACAATTCAATTATTTCCTGAAGACATCTCCCTTTTGAACATTCACCCATCACTGAATGAGAAATGGGATATAAAAGTTGTTTTGAATGGTTTACTGAGATAACCCTAAATAGGATATTGGTACACAGACAGTATATAATTTGATAACAGCATTTATCAGTTTTACTAGTTTTAGGTACAAATTAATTCATATGAACTCACTTTTATCCCTCTGCAGTGGATATGTACCCTTCTGTATATTCAAATGCTCCAATACTCCACTTTTTTTTTTTTACTCCACTTGCTCCCTAGAACTTCTATCTTGAAGTCTCTGATTCACATGCTCTGGGTGCTTGTGCCGTCAGTCCTCTGATTGAAAGTACAAATAGCTGTCCTCAGCTTCTTTTGTAAATCCATTGTGAGTACCACCCCCGGCACCACCGCTGACTTCGGGGCAGTGAATACCGAGGGTCTGCTGAAGCTTCTGTTCCTGCTGGCGTAGTTCCATGGAGTCCACCAACTCATAGATATTAGACAAAGACCACATTGCTGTTGGAAACCAGGCTTTGACCTCCCCGTCTTTCCCAACCACCAACATGCTAAAGTAGTCTGTGGTGATCTTCAGCTCGTCTCTCAAATTTCTCACTACTTCTGGAGACAGCAGCTCTTTTTCAGGCTGACTTTTGCCTGCAGGTTGAAGTTTTTTCATAATTTTATCACAGCTCTGTCAACACGGAATTACCACTGGTAATTCTAGGAAATGTAAACATTTAAATGAAACATACCATTCAGTGGAAATAGTTCGACAGTCCCTAAAGCCTCCGGTCCTGTTCCTACAAGTTTCAGCAAAGCAAAGTGGCGGATGCCTGCAGAGGAAGAATACGAAAGGGTTTGCTTCATTTCTCATAGTTTACATATTTATAAGCAGGCTCAATGCTTTCTGTAAAGCTCGGTCTTCTGTGGACCTTACACCAATGCGTTCCCCTTACCCATGTATCAATCTCAAATGAGTTTAACCAATCTTGTAACCGTTATTAGTAATTAGTAATAACTAATTAATGATATATTAGCAAGTCTGATTCTATTTCATGAATTCATTGAAAGGTCATGGCGAACTCAAAGCCTATTCTGAAAATATCAGGAGTAAAAGGCATGACTCCTCACCTTCCATTATGATGCCAAATACACTGTTAGACACAGAGGTATTTAAAGGTTAATTATGGTAATCTACCTACCAGCACATTTTAGAGGTCAGTGGAAATTAGTGAAACCAAATAGAGCCCAAACTCTGTCTTTTACACTGTAAAAATTCGGTACATGAATAATATTTAACCCTATACATTTTAAGTGTTTTGTCATGTAGAGTGATTTGATAGTTGTCTAACGTTAAAATATCAGAAAATACACGGCATGCATTATTTTTTAAGAGAAAATATAAAAATATGGTTGCTTTCAGAGAAAAGAAATATTGGATGGTAATAAATATTGGCTAATATTTTAGGTTAACTTATTTCTGCTGGTATTATTTACAGGTGTCCACACTGCCAAAAGCACCAATTGTTCGTTAAATGACCATGATTTTGGTGTGCTTGACTGGTCAGCACACTCACCAGACCTGAACCCCATAGAGAATCTATTGCTAAGAGGAAAATGAGAAACAAGAGACAAAAAAAAATGCAGATGAGCTGAAGGCCACGGTCAAAGAAAGCTGGGCTCCATACCCCCTCAGCAGTGCCACAGACTGATCACCCCCATGCCACGCCGAATTTAAGCAGTAATGAAAGCAAAAGGAGGAGCCCCTACCAAGTACTGAGTACATATACAGTAAATGTACATACTTTACAGAAGGCCAACAATTCACTAAAATGTTTTTTATTGGTCTTATGAATATTATAATTAGTTAAGAGTGAATTGGTGAGTTTGTTAAATGTGGCCAAAATCATCACAATTCAAAGAACCAAAGAGTTAAAGTACTTCAGTCTGTGTGCATTGAATTTATTTAATGCACGAATTCCACAATCCGAGTTGAATTACTGAAATAAATGAACTTTTCCACGACATTCTAATTTATTGAGATGCACCTGTATACAGTATATGTACAGTGGGTACGGAAAGTATTCAGACCCCCTTCAATTTTTCACTCTGTTCTTGTCACATATTTACAGAAAAACACCGAATTGTTGACATTTTTGCAGATTTATTAAAAAAGGAAAACTGAAATATCACATGGTCCTAAGTATTCGAATGAACCATGGTCCTAAGTATTCCTAATAAATCTGTTTGTGTTTTTCTGTCAATATGGGGTGCTGTGTGTACATTAATGAGGAAAAAAATGAAATTAAATGATTTTAGCAAATGGCTGCAATACAACAGAGTGAAAAATTTAAGGGGGTGTGAATACTTTCTGTACCCACTGTATATATTATAACGGAGTACTTTACAGGATTTTTTTTTTAACAGATTGATAAAAGAGAAGCACACTGTGGTCACTTCGTTCACTTAGAATGAAGACTGATTTTTAGCTTGACTGAAGGAAGAGGACCTCCAGCCCAATGCTGTGGATTCCTACCCATGTCACACTCCTGTCCATTAAGAGCTTGAATCTGCTGATGAAAGGAATAGTCATCTTCAGTAGGAGAAGAGAGGATTAAAAGCCTTCGTTTGGATATAAACCTGAAATGTAAAGGACACAAAACTCTGAAGCATATTAGATCTAAATTTTCCGCCTGACACACTGTATGCCTTTCATATCAACCCATCAGTTCCTGTTTGTCTACCTGAGCAGGGAGTTCTCCGCCTGATTAACAGCCTCCGATGGGTAACAGGGTGAGTGAGTGGCCTTTTCCTCTGCTTTCTCCACCAACCGTGATTGGAAGGTGTCAATGTAATTTATTATAGCTGATGTGGATGTTGGTGAATGAAACACCTTTGCAAGCTGAAATCACAACAGCACATCTCATAGCTCTAGAAAAACAAATGACCGAGTCCAAATGAAGATAAATCATAGAAATTCCTCTTACGTTAGGTAAAAGATCATAATCAGTCACGGTCAAGGAGAATTCCTTGCAATCAAGTCCAAATTCCTTGCAAATTTGAGCGATCAGGCGGGGATTTTTGATGTTGTCTGGGAGCAAGGCAAGTCGACGATCTCCATCTGTAAAAAAGGTACACAATGATTTTTACACAGCGGTACTTG
Source organism: Liobagrus marginatus (assembly GCA_028566295.1). NCBI lineage: Eukaryota > Metazoa > Chordata > Actinopteri > Siluriformes > Amblycipitidae > Liobagrus > Liobagrus marginatus. Next base: position 11,119,754 of record JAOUQX010000017.1, on the reverse strand, counting down.
CAGACATGGTTCCTTCCTCACAAACGGCTTTCTAAACATACTCCAAAGTAATTAGAGTCACTATGTACAGCTATCGATAGCTAGAGACTTGTTTTACCTTGTTGATGGTGTTGTAATCGCAGTGAGGGGTTCTGTTCTGAGCCCAGGATGGACAACACTGTAATTTTCCGTAAAGCTAAGTCACAGCTGTGTAACTCATTATCATCTCTCTGTTGGATATATTGACTCGAGATCTCACTGGGAGAAGAAATTATCTGCAGCGGAAACATTAGTTAAAAGTTTAGTTAGGAACAGAATTTAATAAGACTATATTACTGATGTTCACGCATCTGATTTAGTTATTACACGGTTCTGGGTCATAGTCACAATAAGTAGTACTGGGAGAAAGAGGTAGCTCAGTGGTTAAGGTCTTTCACTGCTGCGACAAACACCGGGGTTTGATTCCCAGTAACACCAAGCGACTACTGCTGGGCCCCTTAACCTTCAATTGCTCAGTTGTAAGTTGCTCTGGATAATAGCGTCTACCAAAATGCTGTAAATGAAAGTAGTGCAAATACTTTATGACCGAAAATGCTAGCTAGAAATTTCGGATGACTTTACACTTTATGCGACAGTGCATTTCCAAATGTTTAGCCGTGAAATTGAGCTTTGTTATGGGTGAATATTATTTATTCACATGAGAATATCACACCTGAAACACGAAAGTACGGTACATGCCCTATCAGGTAAATCATGTGGAGGGAAATCACATGCACCACGTCAGAATAATCCTATACACAAATGTAAAACATACTCATTAAAATGTCATTTGTAAAATCTCTATTGTTAAAAATCCCATTTAGAAATAAAATTACATGCACTACATGTAGGACAGCACGGAGGCAGAGTGGTTAACACTTCTGTTTCAAGTTCAAGTTCAGCAAGAAGGTCATGGGTTCAATTCCCCCTCAGGGTCTTTCTGTATGGTGTTTGCATTTTCTACTGCTAGCGCAGGTTTCTCCTGCTTGTGCAGGTTTTCCCCGGGTACTCCGGTTTCCTCCTGCCTCCACACACATGCGATTGGGCATGGTGTACCACGCCCTAAGTTATCTGGGATAGAATCCAGTGCACATGTGACCCTGAACAGAATAAGCTGTATACAAAAATAATGCACTACATCCATCCATTGTTTAACACTTATCCTGTTCAGGGTAGCGGGGGCGCTGGAGTCTATCCCAGCTACCTTAGGGCATGAGGCGATGTACACCGTGGACAATCGCCAATTAATCGCAGGACTAACACTTAGAGACAGACAACCATTCACACACACATTAACTCCTATGGATAATTTAGAGTAGCCAATTCACCTATGGTGAAAAAGTCACAAAAAGCTGGCGTTACAGTTGTTGCCTTGTACCCATGTGCAATGACAATATTGTTGAATTTAATGTAATCTAATCTCATTTAATCTAATCTAATCTCATTTAATCTAATCTAAAATAATCTTATTTTAGATTATGGTTGTTTATTAATGGATACCTGGAGCTATAGATGTTTAGAAATGTTACTTGTTCAGACTAGTTCTTAAACCCATAACATGATAAAGATTCATGCTTTTAAACAGCTATACATTTACCAGAAGTCTTCTTTGGCCTTTGAGCTTTTCCATAAACTCTTTGAGAGCCGTAGTTTCTTTACCGTCCCCCTCTCGTTGCGACTTCTTCCCTCCTCTTTTGCCCTTTTTCTTTTTTTTGTGCTTATCCTTCTTTCCATTGCCTTTCGGTCTGGCCGGCTCACTCTTTTGCTCTGTGATTGAACTCATTCGAGCATTCACTTTATCGCCGGATTTATTCCTCACTTTCGTCGCCGTCTTTTCTGATGCGTCTTCAGTGCTTTCTGTTGGACTGCCATGCTTGAGATTCTCCTCGTCATTTGCCCCAATTTTGGACGTCAAAGTCAACTTGCCGCCTCCAGGACTCGCTGGGCTTTTACGAATGACAAACCGAAAGCGTCCGCTGAGGATATCCTGAACCTTGCTTCTGATGGCGGCCTTTCTATCCAGACTTTGTCGCTGTGAAGGAACGACGGCTGCAATGTTTCCCTGTTTCTGAGAGCTGAATATCCTTCTCTTCTTACCACCATTCTGCTTCACTACTAACCTCTTCTTAGTGATCTTGCATCTCTGAACTGACCCTTTTCTTGCAACTCGCTCCAGCTTGCGTGCAGGGAGGTGATCGATAACCTCCAGAACAGCCTCCACATGCACAGGGTAAGGAAATCTCTCACCGATCTTCAAGTTCTTCTTCAAGATCAACATAGAGAAGGTCTGGTGTTCCAGCTCTAGGTAATGAAGCAGTTTAGTCACGATGTCTGAATCCAACGCTTGCTCTGTGGCCTTTCCATCCATGGACGTGTGCTGGATTTTGCCTTCCATCATTGCATTCTGAATAATGGTCACAATAAGGGTATCTCTCTCTGCTAATCGACAGTTCAGCCCTTCAGACTCCTGAATCTGTTTCTCCATCATGAGTAAGTAGTGATCGCTGAAGGATGGGGCGGTGATCACCCATATGCGCTTTTTCCCCGCAAAGTCAGCCAAGAAGTCAGTCTCCGAAGCTCCTCCAGCTTCTCGTACCGCAGTGCCCTTTGCTCCTGCATACTCCTGCGGTCCCACGACCTCATCCCTTGTCTTTGATCGCTGTCTGTTCTTGCCTGCTCGTGCTGACAGCACCGTGCTCCACAAGCAACTCGACAAGACAAGCCAAAACAGCACTATCCACACACGATGCATTCCTCAGAGGTGCAATCACACTGCCACTCAAAGCATGGCTTCGCTCTGCAGCTGGAGCTGAGGAGGCAGGGAGAGAAATGCTGCCTCTGCTTCACATTAAGATTTTCAAAGCACTTTGGCATGTGTGTGTGTGTGTGTGTGGTAACAGGCTAGAGAAGGGACTGAAACTCCACCCTCTGGATTGTTCACCCAGAAAAGCTCTGTGTTATGGCCACATCATCCATAAGATAGATGGATTTACATAATAAAGAGCAGTTCCTTTGAAATTAAAGCAAATGAGACATAACCTTATAGGAACCATTTTGGTTGTGCATTATGGTTTTAGTATGCCGTGATATCTTAGGATCATTTCAGTAACACCATTGCTGTGTCTGAAATCGTACTTTTGTACATACTACATTTGAGTTAGTATATACTACTTCCTGATCGTTAAAAGGTTCGTTCTGTATACAATAGTATAATTGTGGGTAGTATGAATGAAATGTAAAAGCACAAATTTAAAGTTGAGTAATGCTTACTTGGATGATGATAAACAAGTGAAATTTAACAACAAGGACCAATGTTGATGCTCTGAAGTACTTAAAGGGACTTTGCCGCGCAGCCGCCTTCCACCATTTTTGCATATGACGAGTCGCCTCTCCCGTGAGCTCATGGGATAGTAAAATGCACATTGTATCAAAAGAAGATTTTTTTACATTGTAAAAAAGAAAAACTTAAACCTGTAAAAACAGAAAGAAGGAAAATAATATTACGTGAAGCAACGTGTATGCGTACAAAGTTTGGGCAGAAGTAGTAGATCATCTGGGAAATTTTGGCATACTAAAGGTTCATACTACTCATACTTTTTTGCGTGGTTGTAACGTCCAGCGATGATAAACAGTCTGTCGGGGCGTGCATTCTGCAGATCACTAATAGCCCCATAGAGAACATATAAAGCTTCTTTAGCATTAGCACTGGGGGGAATGTACACTGTTGTGAATTCCCATGGAATGTAAAATGGCCTACATTTAACAGTCACAAACTCCACGAGCGATGAGCGGTATTTAGAAACAAGCACAGAGTTCTTGCACCATTCCGTGCCAAAGTAAACACACATGCCACCACTGTGAGTCTTAATGCACAAAGCTAGTTCCTGTCGCACGAAACGATACTAACCCGTCTAGCTGGATGGCTGAGTCCGGAACTCTTTCCGTAAATACAAAAATGTAACAGTCTCTAAACTCTCACCGTCTGGTCCGTTTGAGTAGAATGTAGTCCAGTTTATTATCCAGGGAGCAGCTGCAGAGTGCTAGAGCCTAGCACAGACACCCGCCTACTTGCCGCGCTTCCACTTCCTCGAGCATCGCTACCATCGTCCTCTCTCTCGGTCACCGGCATCAGGCAACGCCATGGGCTGAGGGCCTGGACTCCATAACAATCCAACACAACGTTGTGTAGGTTGGCTTCTGCATGATTTTTATCTCCAAATAATGTCTGGCAGCTGTATGCATGGACACAACTGCCTCGGGCATCCATGTGGTATTATCGTCGGGATAACAAGATAAACAGCTCCGGAGTGGCGGCTCTGTGCTACTGCCACACCAGCATCTTTGTTAGAAAGCATCTTTATAAATATACTGTATGTGTGGCATGTAATTTATAATACACGTCATCGATGTGATATATATCATACTATTCCTACATTTTAATTAGCGCCACAAATCAGACTTTCAATCGCTGAAATTTCATATACAATTCCACATCCAATAGAGATGGCAAAAGTTGCCACAGTGTTAATACATCTTGGGCAGTACACAACAATTACAATCATAATTGTATAGTTATTTATATACCTAATTGTATTTCTTCATGCCAAAACCAGATGTTTGTGAATGAAGTGATTGATGTATTTTTTCCCCTTTATCTTTGTGTTACCTTTAATAAAGCCATCTCTCAAGGGAAAAACACTTCAACATTTTCACATCCTGTGGTTCGCTTGCACAGATGAAACTGAAATTATTGCAGCTGAAAAATTTTAGACTTGCACAACTTAGGATCTTTGCTTTATTTCTTCTATTTGCTTTTTGCTTTCACTTTTGACTGGAGTTTTAGTTTTAGCAAAGAGCCACTCGACTTGAATTTTTAGCTGGGTTTGTATTAGTTTTAAGTCAGGGTCGTTCTGGAGCTCTTACCTCTTCCAGGGACAGTATTGTAGAATTCAACCCTAATGGTGTGGATGGGATACACCATTTATACACTCATTCATACACATTGGCATGTATTTCTGGGTTGGGAGGAAACCAAAAAGACGAGAGTACACCCACATGGGTATTGGGGAATTCTTCTACGAGATTGGTATCATTCATTCATTCCTTTATTGTCTAGCACTTATCCTGTTCTGAGTTCAGGGAAGCGTTTACGCCCCATAAAAGCGAACACAGCGAGAATGTGGAAGAGTTTCTTTCCGCGAGTTGTCCGTGC